>APFE031091735.1:76603-111325 GCA_000404065.3 Pinus taeda | reverse complement strand
CAGAACAAACAAGAGCAATCCTTCTCTAAATATACATTATTCTATGAGAAACCAAGTGTTCTTCAATCTTACCTTAGGTCCAAACGCTTGTTGTAGCAATCCAGCCTTGCTGATCCAGATGAGCTCCTCCTTCACTTTAAGACCTGCATACATTAACAAGACAAACGATTACATAACACCTGAATATTCCATAAAACAAAGCATATTCATCATATAGACCAAGGAGTACATGAAATAATTCATTAACAACAAATCATTGAGAAGAATGGACTTATTGGTATTAAGGAAACAAAAAAGGAACCATTACAACCTGAGCCTTGGTGTTGTGCAAGCTCCTCCCAGGGTCCAACAAGAGATTTCCTCTACTTTGACAAGCTCACCCACTTCCAATATGGCAACAAGAAAGGATGGTAATCTCTCCTCACAAGTTAACAATGGAAGTCCTAATTCCAGCAGCATCTAACCTTTGGAATGTTCAGCTTTCAACCTCCCCTCCTCTGGCCCAAGGCCTGTATTTATAGTGTTCTAGAGGAAGTTATTCAATTCCAACATCAATGAGAAACTCCCTCTTTTGGATGGGGTAGTTCCTCTCTTGATGGGATAAGTTCCTCTATCATAGGGATGCATGAACCATCTGGAGGCGCTCAATACACGTCAAACACTCTTCTAGAAAGCTCTAGAAGTGACCACAAGTAACTTTTTTAGGATGAAACTCGCGCCTTTTGACCTTTACAGGAGTACGCACCCATCCCTTGACTTACAGAGCGTAGAAGTACGCAGGTACAATGAGCTTGGGATGCGTACACGCAGGCAAGGTAGAGAGAACCTGCATACCCAGAGATAAACAGGTTTTTTAATGACTTTCTCTCTTTCTTGAAGTTTGACATGGAGAGTAGAGGTATAAGGCTTGACAAGGAGGATAGTATGACTATTGATGGAGCCATACTAACTGCAGATAGTCATGGTGACAAATTTTAGTGTAATAAAAGGCACTCAAGTATTGAATATCTAATGAAGAGCAAGATCTAGAATACTGGTGATTGGGTTATGGTACATAGATGGATCTGAATCAAGGAGGAACCTGAGCGCTTGAAGAATGATAAGTTCTATTGAAGGGTCAAGATCTTAAGGCTTGAAGAGAAGTATCTTTGTGAGGTTTTTGATCTTTTATAATTGGCGCATGTTTTGATCTGTAGATCTGATGATATAGATATAAACTGATGTCTGAATAGTTGAAAAGGGAAAATCATCTTTTATAGATTTGTACGCATGTTCAGTATAGAAAAGGCATGTATACACACTGGTTCAGCAATTCAAAACAGCATATATGCAGGTTTGCCTTCATATAACAACGTATGCACGTAGGTTCAACACGTTGAAATAGCATACGTCTCATAAAATATGTTTTAGCTACTTTTGTTTACTGCTGCAATGTTCCAGGTTCGAGTTGGGTTCTCGTACTGTTACTATATTCTGGTTATAGCATTCAGAGAAGTGATTGTTTGATTCAGTTTTGGTTAGTGCAAGGGAGATTGATTGATGCAGATATATTTTGATGTTTGATTGATGCTATTGATGGATCCAATCTGAAAATTTATGAAACGTGGTCCCTGGAAGAAAAGAGAAGGTTGTAGCCTTCTGTAGGTCAGCACCTGCATACTAGTACATAAGCTAGTACAAGAGCTAAGGGGGTTGTAGCTCCCTTCTAGGAGAAGCTGGAGAACGAGAGAAGGTTGTAGCCTTCTACAAGTAGAAGTCTGCGTATTGGTATAAGATTGCACAAATATAGAAATATTGTAAAAAGAAGATAGATATGAATTGCAGCAGGTGGTTTTCACCCACATTCGGTTTCCACCTTATATCTTTTGTTCTTGTGTGTGATTGTCTACTCTATTTTTACTGTACCTGTTACTGCTTATATGGTTCTGATACATAGATTAAAGATCAACTGACTAAATAATAAGTTTACAAGTTATACGTTGGTTGCTCTAAACACAGTTGCGTATATACGCAAGTTGCATTAACAGAAGTAGCGTATATAAATCTATTTATGGAAATGAAATATTGTTAAGTTTCTAATACTGATTCACCCCCCCCCCCCCCTTCTCAGTATTTTTCCAACAATTGAATCAAAGCAGGTCCTTCAGAGAAGCTTGGATCGCTTGAAGGAAGATCTATCATCATGAGCAACTACGAAAGAGAGGCATCCATTAGGCCACCAATCTTTGATGGGAGCAACTTCATCTATTGGAAGGTAAGAACCACAGCCTATCTTCAATCTCTTGGAACATAAGTTTGGGATATCATGGAAGGAGGATACACATTTCCATCAGCAACTCCTACAGATACGGTAGGTAAAAAGCAGTATGAAACAAATGCAAAGGTTGTCAATACTCAATTGGGGAGTCTGTCATAATCAGAATTTGTCAAGGTTATGTAGCTCAAAATTGCCAAAGAAATATGGGACAAGATCATTCTAAGCTATGAAGGAGACGATAAGGTAAAACGTGCAAAACTACAATCTCTCAAAATTCAATATGAAACTCTCAGAATGCAAAATGATGAAAGTGTGGCTAATTATTCCTTACGTATAGATGATATTGTTAATCGCATGAAAAACTTGGGTGAAGAGATAAAAGAAGTTACTTTAGTTGAAAAGGTTCTAAGATCCTTGTCTGCTAAATTTGAATCAAAATTTTCTACAATAGAAGAAAAGCAAGATCTTCAGAGTATTACTATGTCATAGCTGCACGGAATCCTAACTGCTTTCGAAATGAGAAAATGGGGTCCATCAGATATGAGAGAAGCTACATTCAAAGCTTCAAGAAAGGAACTCAATGAGTCAGGACATATGTCAGAAGGAGAGGAAGAATCAAACTTTGTCAAGAACCTTCAATGGGGTTCTAGAAGATTCAAAGGTAAACTACCTTTCAAATGTTTTTATTGTGGAAGAGTAGGTCATTATGTTGCCAAATGTCCTCACAAAGATAAGCTTGATAAAGGTAAGGAACCAGCAAAATGGAATAGAAAACAAAGTGTAAATAAGAAGAGCTACTATACGCATGAAGATAGTGATGGTTTATCAAATAGTGATGAAGATGAAAATAACAATTATTACAGACTTCTGATGGCTTTTGAAGATGATGATTTCTTGGATGCTTTAGATGAAGATGGTCTCTATGAAGAAATTTCTAAACTTAAAATCTGTCTAGAAGAAAAAAGTATGATTATAGATACTCTGACATTCCAACTTGCTGAAAGGGAAAAACATAATGAAAAGTTAGAATGTGAAATTGTGGGTCTAAGAAAAGAAATTGAGAAAACAAAAGCTCTCAATCTTTGGTTTGCTAAAGCATCAGAAACTTTAGATGAAATTATCAAAGTGCAACTTTCTCCTCTGATAAAGACAGGTCTTGTATATACTAAAGAACCATCTCAAGCACAGAAGCCATCAACCTCCAAAAGCTATCTTGACGCAGCAAGGAGAAGTGAACAAGATGACAATCGTCAACAGAGGCTTAAAGCAGATCACTAGGTAAATCGAGTTCAATCTACTTCAAGGATGAACAGAAGCTATAACCAACCTCAGGTAAATCATTCTCAATTTTCTTCAAGAATGAATGTCAATGGAAACTACAATCATCAGGTCAGTAAATTCGATAATTGCAGGAATTTCTTTAATGGCCAATGTTTTTCATGTCATAACTTTGGACACAAAGCTGCTCAATGTGTTGCTTACAAGACCATCATGACTAGTGAAGCACGAAATTAAAGGAATGTGACTGGGATCATGAAAAGGACCTATAATAACTTGTATTCTCTTGAAAATGAAATAGAATGCTCTATCTGTAACAACTTCGATCATGAAGACTCTAAATGCAGGAGTAAATTTCGGCAAAAACCTCAGAAGGAGCAATCCTCATTGGTTCCCAAAACATGGAAAAAGAAAGAACCGCAAATGGAAATATGTGGTATAGCCTTATATGCAAAAGGACAAGAAAATCAATGGTACATTGACAGTGGATGCTCGAAACACATGACAGGTGATAAAGAAAAACTTCAGCCATATAGCGCCTTAGAAAAGGAAAGGAAGGTCTCATTTGGAAATGACACCCCTGCAGTCATAAAAGGTAAAGGTTTTGTTCTCTTAAAAGAAAAAGTCAAAGCTGAGAATGTTATGTATGTTGATGGTTTAAAGCATAATCTATTGAGTGTTAGTTAAATGTGTGATCAAGGAAATGAGGTAGTATTTCTATCAAATCGATGTGTTGTTCGTGAGATTGATACAGGAGAAACAGTGATCAAAGGCATAAGAACTCCAAATAATTTATACATACTCAAGGGAGGACAGCAACAATGCCATCTAAGCAAAAATGATGAACACTGGCTATGGCACAGAATATTGGGGCATCTAAGCTTCCCTCAAATAAGGAAAGCATGCAAATTCCAGGTTGTTCGCGATCTTCCTGACATTAGAATTCCAGAAAATACAATGTGCAAATCATGTCAATTTGGTAAGCAAACTAGAACACATTTCCCTAAGAAAGAAGGATCAGCTAGTAAGCCACTTGAACTTGTCCATACTGACTTATGTGGTCCATCAAGGAAAAAGTCACCTCGTGGAGAAGAATAAATTATATTGTTCATTGACGACTTTTTTAGAATGTGTTGAATAGGAAATCTAAAGCATAAAGACGAAGCATTTGAAAAGTTCAAAGCCTTCAAAGCTTTGGTTGAAAATGAATCAGATCGCAAAATCAAATGCCTCAAATCTAATCAAGGAGGGGAATTTACCTCAGATGAATTCTTTGATTTCTATGAAGAACATGGAATAAGAAGGGAATTCTCTATCGCAAGGACTCCTCGGCAAAATGGAGTGTGCTATGATAGATGAGTCTAGAACTCCTGCAACCTTCTGGGGTGAAGTTGCATTTTTTTCCGTCACTATTCTCAACAAAACAAATGTTCGAGTAAACAGCACTCAAACTCCTCATGAACTTTGGTATGGTAAGACTCCTACTATAAAATAATTCAAAGTTTTTGGAAGTAAATGTTACATCAAAAGGATTGATGAAAAACTTGGCAAGTTTTAACCTAGAGAAGATGAAGGCATTCTCCTTGGTTACTCTTCCCGAAGTAAAGGATACAAGTGTTATAATAAAAGACTAGGAAAAATTGTTGAAAGTGTTGATGTTGTGGTTGATGAAGCAGGCGAAAATTCAAAGCAGGTAAAAAGTGATGAGTGGGAAGAAGATGAGGATTATCCTTCCACATCAAATGAAACTAATGTTGAAGAAGAAGAAACCAATGAAGCACCAGAAGAGCAGATAATGGCAGAAGAAAAGACTCCATCCAGATATGTTCAGAAAAATCATCCAGAGACTCAAATTTTGGGACAGAAAGAGGCAGGTGTACAGACAAGACGAACTATTACAGAAGCTTCAAGCTATCTAGCATTGCTTTCCTCCATCGAACCGCAAAATGTACATGAAGCATGCAAAGATGAATGCTGGGTCAAGGCCATGAATGAAGAGCTTGAGCAAATTGAAGAGAATAATACTTGGGAATTAGTTCCTAGACCTCATGATAAGAATATCATTGGAACCAAATGGATATTCAAAAACAAGTTGAATGAAAATGGGGAAGTTGTTAGAAACAAGGCTAGACTTGTTCGTAAAGGATATGCTCAACAAGGAGGTATAGACTTTGAAGAAACTTTTGCACCTGTTGCTAGACTTGAAGCCATAAGAATGTTCCTTGCTCTTTCTAGCTTTCAAAAGTTCAAAGTATATCAAATTGATGTGAAATATTCCTTTCTCAATGGAGATCTAGAAGAGGAGGTATATATTGAGCAACCAGATGAATTCATCCTTGGAAATGATCCAAAACTTGTATGCATACTTAGAAAGGTGCTCTATGGTCTAAAACAAGCTCCAAGGACCTGGTATTATCGTCTTGACAAATACCTTCATCAACAAGGTTTTTCAAAAGGATCGGTTGATAGCAATCTATATATAAAAATTGACAATGATAAATTGCTAATACTTGTTGTGTATGTTGATGATATCATTTTTGGGAGTAATGAAAAAGCCATCAGTCAAAACTTTGCTTTGGTAATGCAAAAAGAATTTGAAATGTCCCTTCTTGGTGAGCTCACATATTTTCTTGGTTTACAAGTTCAACAAAATAAAGATGGTATTTTTCTATCACAAACCAAGTACCTCAAGTAGATCTTATAGAAATATGGAATGGAATATTCTAAACCAGTATGTACTCCTATGGTAACAGGATGCAACCTCAGCGCAAATGATCAATTAGCAGCAATACATCAACCAACCTACAGATCCATGATTGGTAGTCTGCTCTATCTAACAGGTACCCGACCAGACATCATGCTTGCAGTGGGAATAGTTGGAAGATGCCAAGCAAATCCAAAGGAAGCACACCTTCAAGCAGTCAAAAGGATTTTTAAATATCTTCAAGGGACACAAAACTTTGGTTTATGGTATCCCAGAGATACAGATCTTACACTTCATGCATATACAGATGCAGATTGGGCAGGAAGCATGGATGACAGAAAAAGCACTAGTGGTGGTGCATTCTTCATGGGTTCTAGATTAGTGCCTTGGTTCAGCAAGAAACAAAGTTCAATTACATTATCTACAGTTGAAGCAGAATATGTGGCTGTTGCATCTTGTTGCACACAACTTCTTTGGATGATGCAAACATTGCAAGACATTCAAATCACTTGTACTCCACCCATCTCCATTCTATGTATACAAGTGCAATTAGTATTTCAAAGAATCCTATCATGCATTCCAAGACCAAGCACATACCTATCAAATATCACTTTCTCCGGGAACAAGTACTTGAACAAAAGGTCAAATTGGAGTATGTTCCGTCAAAAGAACGGGTTGCTGATATATTCACCAAACCACTGCCCAGAGAGACATTTGAATACCTTAGACAGAAGCTGGGGGTAGTTGATGCATCTTCTTGCCATTGATACTTATCTGTTTTAGATAAAAGTGGTTGTACATGAGTTTCATGAAGCATATCCACGTACATATGTCAGTTGCTGTGGATACAGTCGCGTATATGTTGGTTTGAAGAATATCAGTAGGACAGACTCAGGATGAAAAGAGTCTGATATGGGTCTGATAGTGATCATCTGGCACGAGTTCAGGGGGAGCATATACTTCTAATAATGCATTTTTGGCATTATCTTAGAAGATCTTAGAACAATTTCACAGTTGTTTTTGTTTCAAGTGGAACATGTGTAGAGGGAGATCATGGTTGCTAATGGTGATTGACAGATGTTGCTGATGATAGTTGTCGATAACTATCTTGTTTCAGATATTTTGTCTCTATGTCATGTATATCTTTTAGTATCAAGGTCATGTAACGACCTATTTTGTTTCCCCGCTATGCCTGGGATGGATGATGTAATGTTCTTGTCCTATCATGTATCCCCACTTGGTTGGGTGGATGAGTTAATCTTGGTATATCCCCACTTGGTAGGGAGATGGATGTATGTATGAGTCCTTGGTGATAGGAAGGTCATTTATGATGTATAGAGTCATGTTCTTCTTGTAGAAACTCTTTCTGCAAACCATGCTTACAGTCAGGGGGAGCATGAATAGCACACTTCAGCATATTAGAGAATTCAGCATGTACTCAGGGGAAGAATAACTCTTTGCCCTTAATGACAAAGGGGGAGAGTGACTTGGGGTTGCCATCAAGTCCAACGGGGGAGATTGTTAGCATTATGACATAGGTTTGGCAGTATGACACAGGTGTTTTCCTTGATGGCTACTCACTTCGATGACAGATCATAGTTCAGGCTCTTAGAATGAAGGAAAAATAGATATACGCAGGTTCCACTTAACCAAGCCACATATACACGCGGGTTCTCCGACCAAAAGGCACATATGCGTATACACGCACTTTCATGCAAGGAAAGGCACATACATGTTGGAGAATTTCTTTTCGGTCCATGGTATTTTGACCCATGGTATTGGTCCATGGTATCTTTTCCGAAGTATTGACCCCAAGTATTTGGTCCAAGGTATTGAGTCTAAGTGATTTTGGACCATGGTATTGAGTAAGGCCTAAGACTATAAAAGGAGGAGGAGATCATTAGGCAAAGGCACTCAAGTTTTGAATATCTAATGAAGAGTAAGATCTACAATACTGGTCATTGGGTTAGGGTACATAGCTAGATCTGAATCAAGGAGGAACCTGAGCGATTGAAGAAGGATAAGCTCTATTGAAGGGTCAAGATCTTAAGAGCTTGAAGAGAAGTATCTTTGTGAGGTTTTTGATCTTTTATAATTGGTGCATGTTTTGATCTGTAAATCTAATGATTTGGGTATAAACTGATGTCTGAATAGTTGAAAAGGGTAAATCATCTTTTATAGATCTATACACAGGTTCAGTGTAGCAAAGGTGCGTATACAAGCTAGTTCGGCAATTCAAAACAGCGTATATGCAGGTTTGCCTTCATATAACAACATATGCATGTAGGTTCAACAGATTGAAGTAGCGTACGTCTCATAAAATATGTTTTAGCTACTTCTGTTTACTGTTGCAGTGTTCTGAGTTCTGGTTGGGTTCTGGTACTGTTACTGTATTCTGGTTACAGCATTCAAAGAAGTGATTCTTTGAACCAATTTTGGTTAGTTCAAGGAAGATTGATTGATGCAGATATATTTTGATGTTTGATTGATGCTATTGATGGATCCAGTCTGAAAATTTATGAAACGTTGTCCCTGGAAGAAAAGAGAATGTTGTAGCCTTATGTAGGTCAGCACCTATGTACTAGCACATCAGCTAGTACAAGAGCTAAGGGGGTTGTAGCTCCCTTCCAAGAGAAGCTGGAGAACGAGAGAAGGTTGTAGCCTTCTGCAAGTAGAAGCTTACGTACTGGTATAAGACTGCACCAGTACAGAAATATTGTAAAAAGAAGTTTCTTATTAAAAGAAGATAGAGACGAATTGCAGCAAGTGTGATCCAAACTTAAACCGGAACGCAACAAATTGCAAAGATAACCATATACACAAAGATGCAGCGGAAATAATACTTCATTTCATTAATGGAAAATACCGAAATATGCTTACAACCAGAAATGGAAATAAACCAGCTAGGGCGATGGCAGCTTATCTCTGAGAAGAGATGTGTGGCTACATGCCTCTGAACTGTGGTACAATGAGGCTCGAAGGCCTATTTATTGTTGAGAAACAATGGAAAAACCCTTCACATTCCAAAACCTAACCCTGGAAGATGAAACGCCAAATTGTGGGCCCCGTTTTTGGGTAAGTTGGTACATCAACTTCCCGGGTCGCGAATTGGTCGTCTTATCTCCGTTTGACGCGCATGATAGCCCGTTGGAAAGATCTCTCCGAGGACTACGACGGAAAAGACGATTTTTAGTCACAAAAAATCGCTAGCGGTAGATTTCCCAAAAAACGTCGTTTAGGGCCTCAAAATGGCTCCGGAAGTTTAGGACCCGAAAAACTGCTAAAAATAGTAAATTGTGCTATAATTAAGGAAACTGAAAAAAAATTGCACGAAGCACTAGAGGGGATCCAAGTCGAATTAGCGGGTGGCCACCAATATCCACTTGGATCATTTGAAACACTATCAATCTCTAGTACAAGATCTGACTGAGCATTTCATAGCATTCAATATTTTCTCAATCCAAAGAATTCAAAACGCGAGCGCAGACCTTTTAGCCAACGTAGCCTCTAGACTCATTCCCTCCAAAGATTTTAGTCCAGATAGATTCTCGATAGAATTAATCTTTAAACCGTCTGTCCCTGACAACATTACAAACTGGAGAGTATTCAATGACGATCCTAATATTGTAAATTTCCTCACCTCAGAAGGATCCTACTCCAATCAAATAATTGACGAAGACCACCACGATCGACAAATACAACAAAGTAGCACTGATAATGCTATACCTAAATCGGTGGTTAAGTTAGAAGACTTATACGATCTGAAAAGTCGGTTTAAAAGGTCTACTAATTCTAAGCTCTGCAGTTCAACTCTGAACTATGAATCAGTAAACCTGGGAACCGATGATAAACCACAAAACGTTAATCTAGGCCACGGCCTAACTCCTGAAGAAAAACTAGCATACATTCTTCTCTTGAGACAATACAAAAATGTTTTCGCCTGGAATTACGACGAGCTGAAGACATACAACACTTCCATTATCCAACATACTATCCCTATGATCGACAATGAAAAACCTGTCCAGCAGAAAGTCAAAAAAATCCACCCCAATCTAGAAAACCAAATAAAGACTGAGCTAAATAAGTTGTTAAAGGCCAGAATAATTTTCCCTATGAGACATTCCAAGTGGGTCTCCAATATGGTACCCATTAGAAAGAAAAGCGGAGATATTAGAATCTGCATCGATTTTTGGAATCTCAACAAAGCCTGCCTAAAAGATAATTTTCCCCTCCCTACTATGGAGCAGATATTACAGGCAGTAGCAGGTTCAGAATTAATGTCTTTTCTGGATGGACTTTCAAGATACAACCAAGTGCTGGTACATCCCGATGATCAGCTAAAAACCACATTCCGAACCAAATGGGGCACATATGCATATCGGAAGATGCCATTTGGTTTAATCAACGCCGGCGCTACGTTTCAAAGAGCTATGGACATCGCATTCAAAGGTTTAGTCAATAAAGTCGTAGTGATTTGTTTGGATGATATAACAGTATACTCAAAGAAGTGAGGCGACCATCTCAGAGACTTGAAACAGATCTTTCAATGATGTTTAAGGTATGGGATTTCACTTAACCCAAAGAAATATTTTTTTGCATTAAGTGAAGGGAAATTTCTAGGATTCATAGTATCAAAATTTGGTATTCACATCGAACCTGATAGAATCAAAGAGATTTCCGAAATATCCCTGCCTCATAATAAAAAGGCCATGCAATCTTTTCTTGGTCAAATCAATTTTGTGAAAAGATTTGTCCTAGATTTTTCAAGAATTGTTTCTCCTTTGCAAACCATGATCAAAAAGAATTCAAATTTCAAATGGGGTCTAGACGAGCATGAAGCATTCAATCTGATCAAATAGGCTATCATTAATGCTCCGTCTTTAGCAACCCCAAATTTTTCATAATCTTTTATCTTATACACATTCACCTCAGAAAAATCATATGCCGCGATTCTAACTCAAGTGAATCAAGAGAAAGCGGAAGCTCCAATTGCATTTTTTAGCTCTAATTTACAAGGGGCTGAACTCAATTATTCAGACGTAGAGAAACAGGCAAACGCCATTTTCAAAGCAATCAAGTATTTCAAACCTTTCTTACTTAAAACCCATACCAAGGTCATAGTACCGTTTCCAGCGGTAAGAAATCTTTTAATACAGAAAGATGTGGGTGAAAAAAGAGCGAATTGGATCACTGCTTTACAAGAATACGACCTTGAAATCAAACCAGCAAGCATTGCGAGAGGCCAAGGCTTCTGCAAAATGTTGGCTGGAGCATCGCATATTCCTGAAAGCTCATCTGAGGAAGTACAAACGTATGAGGTAAGCCTAAACAATATAGAATCTTTATACGCTGACACCATTTATTATCTCAAAAATGGGTATGCTCCAGCACACCTGGATCACACCAAGAAAAGAGCCCTGAGATTAAAGGCTAAACAATATCAGCTCATAAATGATGTTCTGTTTAAAAGAAATTATGATTATGTGCTTCTTAGGTGTCTCAAGAAAACTGTAGCCAAAAAGGTTTTGCTGGAACTCCATGATGGACCTGCAGGCAGACACTATGCTGGAGATGCTACCGCACACAAGATCTTACGTGTGGGGTATTATTGGCCCACATTGTTCAAAGACTCACACAGTTACGTGAGGAAATGCCAAATCTGTCAAACTACTGCAGGGAGACAAAGGAAACTATCCATGCCACTACAGCCAGTAAACATTGAGAAACCATTCAGTCAATGGGGCTTGGACATAATAGGTGAGATCGTTCCTCACTCTTCTAAGCAGCATAGGTATATCCTCACGGCAACTGATTATTTTACTAAATGGGTAGAAGTAGTACCTCTCAAGATAGCTAATTCTAAAAATGTCATTGAATTCATTGATCAATTTATAATCACTAGATTTGAATTGCCGTCAGCTCTAATTTTTTATAATGCTTCTTACTTTTCTGGGAATGCAATGACTGATTTCGCACTTAAAAGAGGATTCAAACTAAAATATTCGTCCAACTACTATCCGCAAGGAAACGGATTGGCTGAGTCAACAAATAAAAACCTAATCAGGATTATTAAAAGGACAGTTGACCAGAGCCAGAAGAATTGGCACAAAACCTTGGTAAATGCTTTATGGGCAGATAGAATAACGAAGAAAGCTTCAATAGGCACTTCTCCCTTTAACTTAGTTTATGGGAAGGAAGTGGTTCTTCCAACTCACTTAATCATTCCCTCCTTGTCTTTAGTATAGTACATCGACGAGGTATCTACTTCCTCCCTACAATTAAGACAGATGGAAATAATTAAATTGGAAGAACAACGAGAGCAAGCTAAGAAAACCCATGCTCACCACCAAGCGCTAATAAAATCCTCTTTTGACTCAAGCATAATGACCAGAAAAAACTTTCAAATGGGAGATCTAGTTTTGAAATGGGATAAGGCTCACGAAGAGAAAGGCAAACATACAAAATTCCAGAAAATGTGGCTTGGTCCTTTTCAAATTGTAGAAGTCATAGTCCCGTCAACGTTTGTGTTGTAGGATTTAGCAGATAGAAAGGATTCTTTGCTTGTTAATGGACAAATCCTGAAAATATACTTTCCATAGAAGATAACTCTTCTAAATTTTTGTAGGATAGCTTTTTTTTTTTTTTCTCTTTCTTAGAAATAAAACCAGTTGTAGATGGTTACTATAGGAGTTCACTTTAAATTTACGCCAAATCCTCTGTTAGATTTTGATTTTTCACTTTTACAAACAGTAAAAAATTTTCGAAAAATCTGATCTTTATTTTTGACGGATAGAGTCCAACTTTACCCTAGATATGATACTAGTTCTGACTTCAAAAATTTTATGAGAGAAACCTTTGGCAAAAAACTTGTTTTATATCAGCACAATGAAAGGTATCAATAATAAAATGAGTATTCTCTGTAAAACTACTATTTTCCAAACTCTATTATTATCGTCCAGAACTTTCTTAAGGAAAAATAATGGGTTCCTCCATGCTAAAGAAAATCGCAGCATTCAGAGAAGTAATCCGAGAAAGCACTACATCTCAAAGAATAAGAGGTCTCATCACGAGTCGGCTTATCATGATCACAGATATTATAACTTGCTGACTTTCCCAACACTGTCCACCAAAACAGGGAAACGACTTAAAATTGTTGCAATCAAAAGACAAGGGGTCTCATCACGAGCCAGCTTGTTCAGCAAATGTGTAAATCAAGTGAATGACTGTGTCATAATTTGGCCACCAAACCAAGACATTGTTCTTTAGAGAATAAAAAAGAAAAAGTATCAAAATGGGTTTTTCTCTGAAAAGGTTGTAGATAGCTTTAAGCAGGATAAAGGATCATTGTTGGGTAACAGGTAACCCTGTCGAGGCTATGGACGCCTGCTGGCAGCAAAGGCTCTATCTACGGTAAATGAGCATATTTTAAAGGACCAGCATAGCAGAGATGACCTCATTTTATCTTTTAAAAAGGACCAAGTAATGGCTGGTGTAAATACAAGGGCTAAACCTCAGGAAGCGAACGATTGGAATAGAGAAAGGTTGAAATAAAGTATCATTGATAGGATAAGACATAATGTACTCTATCTGTCCATAACAAGGTTTAGACTGATGAAAATTTTTCTGTTTCGGAAGTTGAAATTCAATAGAAAATCAGAGATAATTGGTTCTTCCCAGTGAATCGCCATTGTTGTGGTCCCCAACAACCCCCCTCTTTTGTTTGATATTTGCAATAACACCAAGCAAAAGAGGGGACCCTTAGTAAAAAAAAAATTCAAACAAACATCTCCATGAACATTTTTTTTTGTTTTTCCTTAGAATTTTATCGCAGCAAAGCAAAGAAAACATTTTCTTTTATGGGCATAACAAACCACGAAGAAACAATGCTAAATTCATCACATCACATTTACCATAAGCGCTCTTAAATGAAAAGCTTAAGAAATCCCTGACGGTCGATGTGCGACGTCGCATATCGCAGCAATCGCGTAGAATAGGACACAATAACTGCGATTTGCGATCTGCGATCCACAATCTGCGATCTACGATGATCCGATATTGCGATACCATAATACTATAACACAAATCTGCGATCTGCGATGAGCGCGAATCTTCCTTGGCACAGTATTCAAGGAAAGTTGCCCATTAATCAGAATTAAGCGCGTGCCTTGAAAAGGAAATTAATGATTGTACGAATGGTTGCTTTTTAGTTTTTCGAAGAGTTAGTTCACTTTGAATGCCATAATTATGCACACATAAGATCTGAAGCTTTTGTGTCAATCTTTATTTCCATTATTCTTTTCCTTTACGCAAACTATAAAACAGGAGATAACATGGAGCAATTTTGCAGGAAACATCTAAGGAAAAGGGGAAAGCGCCAATGCTTGGAGGACACAGAAGAGACCTCTTCAGAAGCGGGTGCCACATACGATAGGACTACAGATTCCAGAGTATCACTCAGCAGACGCTAACGACCGATAGGTCATCTGAAGCTCAGAATCAAAGGCACACAAAAGCAGCATGATTACAAAGATACCTGAAACTTACACGCCAGAAAAGCCCAGAATGAAGAACGAAGGCAGTTTTCAATCCAGAGAATTACTCAGAAAGTAAAGTCTTCTGACTCATCAAGTCGTTCGCAAAGATAGAAACCGAAATAGCAAAAGCGGAACCAGTTTGAGGGAAATTTGGGTTATTACCAAGTATACACTCAGTCAGCGGGAGATTATCTACAATATCTGATAGTTTACCAAAAAGTGGTGCCAGCCCTTGTTACTTCTATTTTTATAGCACAAACGAAAGGGAAAGGCAACCAACCGACTCTTCTCAGACAAATGCTGCACACTTACAGCACTAAGGAGAAAATACAGAAATAGTTCAAAGTCAGATTTAATTTTAGAAATAATTTGCTTTATCAAAGGGACGGTCATTTGAAAACCGGATCCTAAATTTATGTAATCAAGTTAATTAGTTAGCAGTATTTAAACCCTTCTCAGGCATTTAGAGAAGGATCCGGAGATTTGTCAAAAACTCGTCCTCAGAACATGCACTTTTGCACCCTCAGAGGTGGATTTGATGAATGGATGGATCAAGGTTTATTAATGTTTGTATCTGATATCTGCTACTGATGTTGCACTTCTGTACTCTTAGTAGATGTTAGAACAAGGAGAGATAAATCATCGTTGCTTGAAGCTTATGAGTGGAACCAGTCATAAATGGTACTTTTATCTCTTGACTATTTCTGCTTATGTTCTTTAAGTGATTTATAGTTTCAGTTGTTTATATGTCATTATATGAATGTATGGGTTATCATTTGGCACTTTTGTACGGTGGAGTCATATTGTTTGTATCTGACATATGAATAATTTATTATGCGATATGTTGTTCACAACTGTTTTGTCTAACTTCTTATGCAAAATAGTTTATCTTTAATGATTTCTATCCTTATGATAGCTGAATGATCTCTATTACCAGTTATTGTTCGAAATCTTTTTAGATCGCATAATAGAAGATATACACCCCCAGGTTAGTGTAGATTAGATGTGTTGTTTCTCACTAGATTACAATAGCATAGAGTTAATTTAAAGAGTCTAAATTAGATTAGCTTTAAATTCCTCTTAGATCAACATAGTTCAAACTCTACACACGCACACACACCCAAGGTCGGGAAATTGGTCTCGTTATCCCCAGTCGGACCCGCTATACCAAACGGATAAGGAGCTGCCAACCAAGGTCCGGACAAGGTGGGTATCCCCCTTGTTTTCGACCCGATTTTCGGGGCTTCAACACGACCGACAACAAAGGTGTGTCAGTCGGACTTTCAACTAGTGATGGACTCGGCAAGAGTTTCTTGTATCCAGGAGGAAGCCGTAGCGATAAAGCAGGACGGTTATCCAAGACTCTTTTAGCTTTCCCTAGGAAGGGACAACGATGGATGGCATGATCGCCTTCACACAGTCTAAAAGGAATTTTCAATCTTCCTTTTTGTCCGTTGACTTCATTTTCACTAGTTGACGGTGTACTTTCAACATGATCGTTAGAGGTTGAGGGCATTGGATTGTGCAAGCGGGGAGACCAATCCCTTAAGATCCACGGGATGCAAGGACAATCTCGATGATAATGGTCTCCTTTGCAAATGACACATGGATATTTAGGTTTGGATGGTGCAGTGTGTGGATTTTCACCAGACGACGCATGGTTTCCCCCTTTTGTCGTTGGCTTCTTCTTCTTCTCCTTCCCTTTCTTCTTCTTCTCAGTTACCTGGTTTTTAGTTTTACTAGCTTCACCAAGCAAAGAGGAAGAAGGAGAGGGAGAAACAAATGAAGTAGATGGTTGGGGTAACTCTAGTATCATTTGGTTGCTGATTTGATTGCTCAAGAATCATGGTGTTTTGAATGACAAAGGTCGAGAAAAATCCATACTGGCAGGCCAATTGTCAGTCTTGGAAGGGACAATGTGGCCATATGAGGTTCACCAACATCTCCCCAAGAGGAGAAGGGACTAGGATTCCCCCCAAGGGGAAATCCTTGATTGGTGGACTCCATTTTCTCAACCTAGGGCCAATGAGGGAACAGTGATGTTATTCTAATTAAAATAAATGTCATGACGCTTTGACACAACTTGCTTTTTCAATTTTTAAGAGTCGAGAAAAATATAAAGATGACTCTAGTCGCCTTCGATTTTTAATGAGCTTGAAGTGAAAAGTGCTCAGATGGACCTTTTCTTTTAAGGAGTCTGAAAAGGAACAAAAGTGACTGCTCTGGAAATCTAGACAAAGGGATTACCAAACCAATCACAAAGCTATAGAATACTTTTTAAGGTATGGTAGTCAATCTTCTCGAATGTTGTGTTTAGTGCATTGCGATCGATATGGTGACAGACACAGCTTCCTAAGGATAAAGGATATAGCCTATTGTGGTCTCCCAATATATACTCGAAGGTATGTGGGAGCACAAGTCTGTACTGGCACTTGTCGTATCAAAGAGAAGGAATCACCCAACCTACGATGAAAACGATAGTTACCAGGCTTTACGACGTCGGAATATGTCTCTAGCCTAGACTTCTAGATGTTGTGCGTTAGGTTCCAAAGTGTTTTTATGTTCATTGAAATTTATTTTACAGTTGATCTTTCTTAAGAAGTTTGTCTTTAAGGTTCACCACATGATGTATATATACAATTTATAAATATGCAATCTAAGATGATAAATAGTCGTTTACTTTCTTTTTGCAATGAAAGTCCTAGCTACTAAGGAAAGAGAAGTAAGATTCTTTCAACATAGAGCAGAGAGCACACACCAAGATGCACTGTCCTAAACCAATTTCCGCACACAGTCTAAATGCAAATGCACATGCATGTATTTGTTTTCCACTTTCTTAATGTGTGAATGACAAAAATAATGCTAAGTACAAATCTAAACTATTTTTCTTTCAAAGAGACAGTACTAACAATTTTCTTTTCAAAACGAAAGGAAGACTAACACAACACTTTGTGATTTCGAATTCAAAAAACAAAAGGAAGACTAAGACGACACTTTGCGATTTCAAATTTCAAAAATGAAAGAAATACTAAGAGTGACACTTTCAATTTCGAATTTAAAATTGCTTTCGACACTTGAAATACTATTAATTCAAGTTAGGTACAATGGAAAAAGTGTAATCGACTATCAAAAAGAGGAAGACTCTTTTCTTTGACTAAAAATGACACTTGCGACACTTTCAAATCAAAAGACAACAGTTCAATTAAGCTATTGTTTGCAAAGGACAACTGTAAATGATGAAAAATACATAAAAACATTCACAATTCTTTATCAATGGAGGTTGAATAATGCAATGGAAGGGAGTTTCAATAGTGATATACTGATCACAGATAGAAAAACTACTGAATAAAGCTGAAGACAATGAAGAGAAAACCAAAATCTGGAGGCAGAAACAGTCTTACCTAATCATTGCACCTGTAACACAGGGAAACAGGGATGCATCTCACCTGCAGCACACGGGAGGTGCAATGCATCCAAACTGCCAATGAGAGACAGTGCGATGGTCCAGGGATGAGACTGGGCTTGGTTTTTGCTCACAGCTTGTAGCTTAGTTCAGGGATTTAGGCTAAGCTAATGATAGGCAGTAAACACAAAGCATAGGGGCTGATCTAATGAGGTTATTTGAGCTACCACTAGGGCACTTAGGATGTTTGCAAGTCAAATGTTTAGTTCATAAACTAACCTGGAGATTGACTGAAGTAGCATTGATCTACTTTTCAGTTGCATAGCAAAAGAAGTTCGAAGGCTAGTTGGCTTAACTTCAAGCTCCATCTGTAGTTTATAAAGCAAACAAATAGAAACAAGCAAACATGCTATTCGCTCCCCAGTGGAGTCGCCATTTTTTTATCAGGAAAACTAGTGTCCATTCAGAGTTGCTAGTCCCACTAATACGGGTAGCTATCTTACAAAAAACAAACTAAAGTTACTTGTGTTTTCCTTTATGAGAAATAGATGAGAAAGAAGCAAAGAGTACCCAGTCTTTCGCTTGGCTCCTTGCTTGTTTCCTCCCTCCTTTGACAGAGCCTTGCCACTCCTTCCTTACTTGTCCCGATTCAAAGAACACCTGTAGAGTCAAAGAAGCATAATACCATCAAATCATAGATATCTATAACCATAAGCAATATAGGTTCAGATATATATTAATCATGCAAATGCATATATCAATACAAGATTCATAGATATACAATAATATGGAGGAAAACTCAAATAGCTTTATTGATAGAAGTAGTAGAAGAGAGGATTACAACCCATTGGTCTGACCCAGCACCATCCTCCCAGTATGAAAGCCCTCTTCACCTCATGAAAAACTTAGATCACCCAACACTATGATGTTTCATAGAGAAACCAACAGCACTTCCTTACAAAATACAAAGTTCTAGCCTCCTGGATCTCTAATACGAGGGATCCATATATAGATATTTGCAGGTGGGTGAGTCAGCTTCTGGGATTTTATTACTGTCATTTCTCTAATATTTCTTGGTTCCACTTGGATATTTCATGATCTCTTACTCATCCTTGGGCGAATACAGAGAGGCAAGTTTCAAATGGGCAGTTTCTAGAAGATTCTCTTGATTTCCACATAGCCATCTGCCTCTACCATCTGTCTTCTCTCGCTCGTCGTACCCTATAGAAGGGCTTTTCAGTATGCATCACACTTTCTGCATGTAATAGGTGAGATGCATCACACCCTTAGCACTAAGCAGTCTGTATGGTCCAGTTTTTACCAGTTCTTAGTAGTTTTTCAGGGAAAACTTTTGGGAGATGATGTAACAACTAACCTTGTTCCTTTAGGGTATGAAACAACACTTTTAGGGGCTTAGAAGCCCTTATTTTATGGACATATGAGATTTGGGTTGCAGTGCCCAAATATGTCTATAACTCTATGGGATCCCAAAGTGTACCCACACTCATTCAAGGAAGAGTTTAGCAGTGGCTTTTGTTGTGATATTCTTCTTGCAGGCCGCCATAATGGCCATCTTCAAGAACCTATCGACGACCACAAAAACACAGTCATTTCCATGCTTAGCAGAAGGAAGGCCCTACATGTAATCCATGGATATGGATTCCCAAGGTCGACTAGGGGTACGTAGCAGGGTATAGAGGCCTTGCTTCTTGATGGTTGGTTTGGCAATAGCACAGGTAGTGCATGATCTGATGTACTTCCCAACATCCTGTCGAATATTCAGCCAATAGAAATACTTTTGTAGTACTGCCACCATTTTCTCAACCCCGAAATGCCTAGCATCCCGACTGTAGTGTGCTTCCCAAATCATCTTGGCATGGTCACTTGAAGGAACACAAAGGTGACCCAGGTGGCATAACAGGGCATCCTAGAGGTGAAAATCTAGAACATGCTGACCCTCCAAGAGTGTCTAGTATGTGTGGCCGAATTCTGGGTCACTTTTCTAGAGAAGTGGCCAATCAGAACTCTTGTGCCCAGAAGGTGTTGAGCATGGTGGTTAACGCCATGATTGGTGGTCAACTGAGGCAATCTACAACATTATTGGTGTTGCCCTTCTTATAATTGATATTCAAATGGAACTGTTGTAGGTATGTGGACCACTTCTGATGGCAATCATTCTGCAATTTCCCTTGGGTCTGTATGAAGTGTAGGGGTTGGTGGTTTGTGTGGATGACCTTTTCCTTCCCCAAAATGTAATGCTTCCATTTTTGGAAATCCTGCACAATGGAATACATCTCTTTGTATTATGTGGGATACTTGGATTATGTCTGAAAGTGTCTCACTATGATATGCCATTGGATGCCCATGTTGAGTAAGGACTACCCCAATGGCATAGTTAGAGGCATTTGTCTCGACCTCAAATGGTTGTTGCAAGTTTGGTAATGTGAGCACTAGTATCGAGTAGAGGTGATCTTTCAACTCTGTGAATGCCTTCTATTGGGATTCTGACCAATATAATTTTGCTTTCGCTCCTCCCAACACGAACATGCGTAGAAGTTGGCAAGACATAGAAAGTTGCAGAGCTCTGTCAGAGTGGTTGGAGATGGCCAATCCCAGATGACTTGGATCTTGGTTCGATCCACATGCACACATTGTTCATCAATAATGTATCCCCAATACTAAACCTGGGTCATGCCAAAAGTGAAATTCTCCAAATTGGCACATAACTTGTGTTGCCACAATGTTTGGAGAACATGTCGGATGTGGTGGAGGTGCTCTTCCCAACTTTGGCTGAAGATCAGGATGCCATCTAAGTATATGACTACAAATGAGTTGGTGAATGGCCACAATATGTCATCGACTAGCCTCATGAAGGTTACAGGAGCATTGGTCAATCCGAAAGGCATAACCAACCATTCAAAAATGCCCTACTTGGCTTTGAAGGCAGTCTTCCACACATCAGAGGGTTTGATTTGTACCTGGTGATATCTTGACCTCAAATTGATCTTTCTGAAATATTTTCCCCTCTTCAGTTGGTCCAGGAGGTCATCAATTCATGGGATCGAGTACCTATTATGGACAGTGAACTTGTTTAGTGCCCAATAGTCAATACAAAGTCTCCAAGTCTCGTCCTTCTTCTATACCAACACGATCAGGCTCTCACAGGGCGATGATATTGGATGGATGTGACCCTTCTGCAGTAGCTCCTAAATCTACCTCTTGATTTCATCGTTCTCCAAAACAGAGCATCGATAGATTAGTCCATTGGGCAGCAGTGCACATGGGGTCAGATCAATGGAGTGTTTGACCTGACAGTGCAGAGGAACCCCTGCGGGGGAGGTGAAGATTTCCTCATACCCCTCCAAAACCTTGTCCACTTGTAGTTGTCGTGCGGAGGTCCCTGTCTGGAGGTCATGGCCACCATCTTCTTCTTTCCTTGAGGGTGTATCATTAGGAAAACAAATTTCCAAGTTTTGGCAATGAGCTTACAACATTGTTTTGCAGTAAACAAAGAGATGGCAGTAGGCGGTGCTACCTCCAGTATCCTATACAACTTATTTCCCAAAGTAACAATAACAGCATAGGACCGTGATTCATACAAATCATGTCACTTCCACAAGTATGGTTGTCCTAATAATACATCACAAACATCAAGGGAAGAAATGTCACACAATACCTCATCCATGAAGGGCTTGATGTTGTATAGAAGGTGACACTACTGGCTCACACGAAGATCTCGTCCTCAGTGAAGCCACCCAATGGTGTATGGTTGTGGATTTGTTGTGGTCAGTAAGCCCAGCCGCTTCACGACCTCTGCCAAAATGAGGCTCTTTTGGATCCCTCTGTCAACAATGAACTATAGTGGGCACCCCTTTACCCACATCTGGGATTGGAAGAGATGCTCCTCCTTCGCTGGATCTTCGAGTTCCTCCTTCTGGATCTTCATGGTGGCAACAGTGGCGTTGGGATTCGCATCGATAATCTGCTTCCCTTTGTCATTCCCCTTGTTCGGTTTTGACTCAGAGTCGGAACATGCATCTGATTCTGAAACCTTTAGCTTGGCCACCAGTGATTGGTTGGCCTGACACTCACTTGTGTTGTGAGTGGAGCTCTTATGGAACTCACACCACTTTCCCTTGTCCTTTTTTGGCTTCGTGACAATGTTCTTTACTAGCAGCTTTGGCGGGTTGTCTTGGATTGCCCCGTTGTTAGGCTTGGGATCCCCCACAACATGTTTTTTGGGCTCAAAGCCCAAGTTTTTGTCAATTATATTGTAAGACTCCACGAATTGCGGGCACGAAGCACGAAGTCTAGGATGAGTCATAGGCTTGTCCACCCTAAAATATTGTAATTTAATGTAAAGTTGTGTCAGCCTACCCATGGTCCGCAGACCTTAGGATTGTGTAAATAGAGCGAGGCTATAAGTGTAAAAGAAAAGTAAGGATAGATAAAATAGTGAAGGCATGGTACGAGGTTAGAGTTGAATCTGAAGTGTATTGGGTCATAGTATTAGAAAGAGGCTCTGCAACTAAGTGTGCAGAGGCCTAGTAGAGTCCACAGCTGAGTGCGCGGACCCCCGCAGCTGAGTGCACAGGGCAGAGTCGGGTCTGTACTTGGGATTGAAAGTTAATAAAGAGAAGTTTACTCTGTGCATCTGTTCTTGAATCCGTACTTTAATGTTATGCATTAATTTTACTCTGTTCACTACTGTGCGCAATTGATGAATACTTGTATGAATGCTTATATATGAAAATAATCTAAGTAATCAGCTAACAGTGCCTAACTAAGGAAGACTTGTGTAAATAATGGGCCACACTATGACTAGAACTGCATGAAGACAATATCGTAGAGCACGGGGTTCCCTCTGATGCGCGTAGCACAGTAAGTGCGAAGGTTGGAAAGCATACCAATCACCTCCTATCAGACATCCCCAGGGTGTGGAAACCTAGTTCTAGCACCCTCCCATACTACTTTGGGTGAGACCTCAGTCCGCGCTCTGCAGACTATTGTCGAAGGGCCAGTAATACTGGGATTTGCTTGGCTAAATCACTTCTAAACCTGGGTCAGGCCCTACTAAGCCAACAAATGGTTGCATTGCCAAGATCAGGATCTACATAAGGGATGTCTGATGTTGTGCCACTGGAACCCAACAAAGAAGGAAATTGAAGAGCGGTTGGACAACAAGATTCATGAGTTCGTGACATAGGAAAACAGAACTCCACAAGTATCTAAGGAAAAGTGGTTGGAGCACTACGTATATACGAAATCCACAAGATTTTCTTTGCATCCTTTCCTTTTGAGTTGTATGAGTGGATCGCGAAGTTATCTAATAGCCAGGGAAAGTGTAAGCTTGATAAACCAATAGTGTGGACTCCAAAATTGGTGCACAAACTAGAAGCATCAGAAGATAAGATCGCACAAGTTGTGGACCATTGGCTCGACCGGATAATAGGGGGATTTATCACTAATTTTGCGGTAGACACGACCATGACCTACAACGAGGCAGAATGACACTTTCTCAAAGGACTACGAGGTGAATATATTAAATCTTTGAATACTTGGATTAAGATGCTATTGTGTGAAAAAAGGATCATGCAAATACATTAATGTTTGGGACTACACAGATTGGAAATATCTACGAAAGTAGTGAATAATTAGAAAACAGTCCCTTGATTTCACCCTCGCAAGAGAGCGAGGAAGAGTTTGCTAAGGTCTCTCCGAGAAGTGCGGTCAGCTTGATAAGGCAACGCATTTCATAGTTACCACCTCCACCCACACTACTACCCACTTCACCTCCCTCACCTCCATCTCCACCCACTCCACCTCCACCAACTCCACGGTTCAGCATGGTGAGTGCAATCAAAATACCAGTATTCAGAGGAGTAGGGAATGAAGATCTAGACCAATTTTGGTTCGTAGTAAGAGTAGTATGGGAAGCACAAGGTGTCACAGATGACAATATTAAGAAGGCTACATTAGTGAGCACACTGCAAGATCACGCATTAACATGGTATATCAAGCACTCTAACAACCACCCAAATGTAGGAATAACAAAGATCCAGATTCACTAAACAGGGAATTTAGTAGGCCAAAGTCAAAAACACAATCAATCACTGGGTTTAAAGAAATCATGATGCTCCCGGGTGAGACTCCTTGGGATCTGGATCAACAGCTGAAGAGTACGATCCGCAAAGCCAATATGACGTTGATAGATGGATAGCATCGCGCATGGTTTGTAGCATCTCTGACACTACACTTGAGGATGGTGTTGTCACAACAGAAACTTTCCACCCAGGCCGAAGTGTTGGAAATGTCAATGAGATTACATGAGACCCCGATACAAGACCCTGGGTTGGGAGTTCAACAAATTCATGCACAGCTACAGAATTTGTGTTTGGAAATTCAAAGTTTGAAGCAGGATAGGGCACAGCGGCCAGAAGTGCACAAGGAAGTATGGTGCATAAAATGCAAAGGTCAGGGCCATGACAAGGATCACTATCCAATGTTCGTGAACTACTTGGCAAGAGGATGGCCAATGTCGTTGAGACTGGATGCACAGGCAAGGCCGAGTGTGGCACCAGCTTTATGGTGTGCAATCTATCATATAGGAGGGAAACACATGACAAATAATTGTCATTTGTTGCAGAAGTATACATAGACACACCAACAATTGTTTTGTAATTTCTGTAGGTCGGTAGGCCACGATAAGCATAGTTGTTGTAGTTATGAGCTAATGATGGATTAGACCCCTACCTATATGATGCAGACCGAAACGTGAGCCCTCGACCTAGATACAGGGATGGTGCGCACTGAATTTCAGGGGCGAGGTCGAGGATGAGGTGGAATAGGACCAAGAAGGGGCTGCGGACAATTAATCTGTTACAATTGCGAAGGACTAGGGCACTATGCTTATGATTGTACCAACCCAACGAGGATATCCTATTCGTATTTTTCTCAGTTTGATCATGAAACAATTGACTGTCATACGTTGATCACAAGGATGCACAAAAAAGGGGTATTCCAGCCTCCCCTGACTCAAAATATACAAAAGATGAGGCCTGATCCACGTGAAGAGGACGCGAATGTAAACATGATTCTCAAAAGTGGTATGACCATAGGAGAGGTATGGGGAAGTAGCCAGAGGAAAGTATGTGGGTTTGCAAGGCTCCTGCAAAGGAACCCGAGTTTGACTTAGAACGCGCAAAGGAGACATTCATGGAAGCTAAGAAGAGCTTCACGGAGGCCTCCACTTGAGGTAGTAAGGATCAACCAGAGCCAAGAATGGATCCTTCAATGCTCATTACCTTTCTGGAGACATGCATGAAACTACTGCACAATAGGAAGGCAGTTAAAGGACTATAGGAGCTGATCACTAGGTGCGCAGGGTTAGGAGAACCGTGTGTAGTCCAGAAATTAGGGAAGCATGCACTGCACACTGGAAGGGGAATGAGGTTGACTACACAAATTGGTGAGTATGAAATGGATCATGTAATCCTAGATCTAGGTTCGGACGCAAATGTATTATTGAAGCAAAAATGGGAATGCATGGGTAGGCCCACATTACAATGGTCCCCTATTCAATTACAAATGGAAAACCAACAAAAGATTTTGCCCATGGGGAGGTTGCAAGGGGTAACAATTGATATTGAAGGCGCGAGCGCCTAGGCGGATTTTGAAGTAATAGATATTGTCAATGACAGCAATCCCTATCCCACGCGGTTAGGAATAGATTGGGCCACTAATATGAATGGAGTCATCAACCTGAAGAAGTGTAAAATGATCCCCGAGAAAAAGTCACTACGTGTAGTGGTCCCGTTAGACCCAGCCGAAGGAGCATGCTACACTGAACCAGTGTACAACAATGATAGTGACTATGATCTTGATTGTATTTACAAGATAACTGTGTGAGACCAAGATTGGGTGAATCTAAATGTAGATGGGAGAATCTCGTCAGAGTGCAAACGCTCCTACACTTTAGATTCAAACGAAGAAGTAGAGCGATGGTAGAATCAGTTGCACAAAGTGACAATGCTAAATTGCAACATGATGGTTAGATCACTACGTTGCATGACAACGGAGGCAAGAGAGCTATCAACATATGACGAATTGATAATGGTGGATGAATTCCTGAGCAAATTTGAAAGTAGAGTACCAAAATAGCAGCATTTCAATGTGTTGAAGTGGGAACTGCGTGCAATACCCACACAATGGTGGGGTAAACATCAAGGAAATTTGAGGACTGGCATGGATGCAGAAGGATGATGTGCCTACGGTTTGGGAAACCGCAACTAAAGTTAGAAGACAAATACAATGGACAAGATGACCCATGCACGCACCTCGCAAAATGGACCAATGTCTATGGGGAAGAACCATAGCCTAAATGGGTACACTTATTCTACCATACCCTGGATGTCATACCCATGAATTGGTATACTGAGACAAAATTTTGACATGGTACGGGCAAATGGGATGTCTTACGTGAGGGATTTTTGTTAACATTCACATTTGAAGATCAGTGGTCGGATACTGTTGATGATGCGACGCTGGCAGTAAAAACAACCATCTTCAAAATACCATAGGAGCCACTGGAAATGCTTCAACCAGTATGGGCAACCCAGTTAAGAAGCTCCCTAGAATGTTATAATGTACAGGTAGAGGAGGATGATGATGACCACCGAAATATTAATATTCTAGAAACCAAAGGCTATCATGAGGTTCGAGGACCATCAATTGACGATCCCAACATCACCCTGCCACTAAAAAAAAAACAGGTAAACATTGGCACAGAAGCGAAGCTAAAATATGCGATGCTTGGGGACTATTGGGACGATGCTACAGGAGATAAGGTTGTTGAGTTACTCCCCGAATACCAAGACTTGTTCCCGACCAAAATCACGAACTTAAAAGGGATCATTGGCGACTTAGGGATGATGAAGATCACTCTGAAATCGAACGTGAAGCCAGTTAAGCAGCGGCCTTACCACTTGAACCCAAAGTATAAACAAAAGGTCTGCGACGAATTAAACAAAATGCTCACAGCTAGAATTATTGAACCAATGGAAGAATTCGATTGGGTGAGTCCTATGGTAGTGCAGGAGAAAAAACAGAAAGGAAAAATAATAATATGTGTGGACCTCATGAAGCTTAACGATGCCTATGTTCACGATCCATTCTTGACACCATTCATAGATGAAGTATTGGAGAATGTTGGAAGTCAGGAAGCTTACTCATTCACAGATGTCTTCTTAGGGTTCCATCAGATCAAGATCGCTCTGGAAGATAGGAGAAAAAAAAACTTTGCAACGGAATGGGGCTTCTTCCAATACACCATTATACCCTTTGGATTGAAGAATGCACCAACAATATTTTCGCACATAGTGGTGGCGGCATTCAAAGAATACATCCACAAATTTTTGGAGGTCTATCTAGATGATTGGACTATTTTTAGATTAGTTAAGCACCATGTAGCAAGCTTACATTTGATGTTGGATATTTACCGCTAACACTAGATTGTGTTGAACCTGAAGAAGTGCACATTCCTCGTTCCCTGTGGAAACTTGCTAGGAGATGTGGTCTATAAACAAGGAATGTTGGTGGACCTTGTGAAGATTTTCGTTATCCTCAATTTGGAAGCACCACGAAGTGTTAAACAACTGCGCGCTACCTTGGGACACATTGGATACTATAGGAAGTTCATCAAAAGTTATGCCCAAATAACTGCGTCGATGGAAAAGCTATTGAAAAAAGATGTTACATATTGCGGGAATGATGATTGCATGAATATTTTGGATGTCCTAAAGGGGAAACTAGCCTTCGCACCATTTTTGGTCTTCCCGAAATGAGATGTGAAATTTCATGTACACGTGGATGCACCGTGTATCGTGTTAAGATTCGTACTCACACAGGAGGACGCAGAGGGTGTGGATCACCCAATCGCATTCACGAGTTAGAGATTATCCAAAGCCAAAAATAACTACTCTACTACTGAGTGTGAAGGGCTCGCAATGGTGTACGCGCTCCAAAAATACCGACACTATTTCCTTGGCAGACATTTTAAGATGTATACCGACCATTCCATGTTGAAATACCTAGTGAACAAGCCTGTGTTGGGGGGGCGCATATGAAAATTGATTTTACTATTTCAAGAATATGATTTTGAGGTCATAGTCAAGTCAAGACGCTTGAATGTAGGACCAGACCACTTGTCATGAATTGAAACGGGTGAGGAACCAACAAATTTGGAGGAGGGACTACCTAATGCACAACTCTTTGCAGTGTGCGTCGCAAATGGACACTTCAAAGATATAATCCATTTTCTAACCACAGGAACTATGCCAAAGGAGTACTCAATCCAACAGAAGAAGGAATTGGTGGTGCAAACGGCGGACATTTCTGTCATCACGGGGCACCTCTACAAGATGGGAAACGATGAGATATTACGAAGATACATACCTAAATTTGAATTGTTGACATTGCAACAAGATGATGGAGCTTAGTGAAAAGAGTCGCCTTCACTAAGTGGGCCCGCAGGCTATTTTTGGCGCAAGTCTATTTTTAGACTATGTCTATTTTTAGACATATGGATCATGTCTATGGATTGCAGGTTGTTGTTTATGGATGATTGATCAAGTTGGAAAAAATAGATGGACTTCTATTTTTTAGATCACAGCGGAGTGACTGCTCAGTCTAAATATAGAACAGTCAAATATTATTAGCTCATAATAATATTTAGACTATAAACTTTGTCTTATTCTCTTGGAGCACTTCAGGATGAGCTACGGATGTGGTACATGCAGATCCCAGAAGGAAATACGTGGTTACCTATGGGATGACTAATATTTGCATGCAGGACTTCAGTTAGAACTCAAGTGAGTTGAGTTTAGTGGACTGGAGGTGCAGTTGATGGAGTTGTGTTCAGTTTAGCTTTGTTAAACTGGTTGTATTTAGTCTAACTGGAAAATAGACTAGAGATGAGTTGGGTGAATTAGTTATTAATTAATTCACAAGTTATTAACTCATAATACAACTAATGAATACATCAGTTAACTCAGTTGCATGTCAGTGCATGTTCAGTTCAGCAGGGACAGGTGTTAGAGAATCAGATTGCTATCAATTGTGACTATAGTTGTGCACCAGATCTTGCACAAATCAGGGGATTGAGTATGCCAATGGATTGCATGGTATATCCAAGGGAAATGCAAATTTGGATCATTCATTCATCAGTATTCTCTTGCAGGATTGCGCAGTGGAGGCAGGCAAGCAGTGGAAGAGATTTGGAGATCAGATCTGAGCTGTATTGTGTGTAATAGAGGTGGAGATACGTGTGAGAAGTATTATGTTGTGTAATGTTACATGACTCAACCATTAATATACAGATAGTTGGAGTTTTTAGCGGGATGCTTTCCCCGGGATACATACTGTGTTAATGTGTGAATGCTCTTGATGTTTTATTTTTATTGATGCTGCTATATTGATGATCAATGTAGAGGAGCTTATGCATTGTGTATGTTTTCCGCAATAGTACATGATCAAGATAATCTCCATTGAATATGTGTTAAATTATTCAAAATTTCTACATTCCAAACCTTGGTTAATATATACTATATCGCGCGAATTACACTATTGGCAGTTTTTCCTTCTTTATATAGTTTTGCACAGAACTCAAGGTTAAAACCTCATCACAATCGCTATCGGCTATATCAACGGGTCATATACATATGAACCATCACCCCTCTCTGACTCTAATCTCCAACTATCGAAATTCATTAACAAATGCTTTACGTTAAAAGTCCCGCACCATATAACTATCGAAAGTATTAACTATTCAGGAATAAAAAGGAAATTCCCCTCTGAACCTCATCCACTAGATTTCAATTATTATAGAACCGCTACTATGATCATTGTGGAGTCCAATCAACTTACTCCATGCTTCCACTGTGCTAAACTTCGATGGTTCCAGGCTCCAACATTCCGATCGCTGATATATCGCTATCGATGATATTGCAATATTCCTAAACTGTTAACCCTTGGTGCCTCTGATGCGGATATGCGATTTAATTATGGTTGTTGATCTGGCCACAATCCAATGGTCCACGATTAATCGTTATTTTCTCTTTGCAAATCTTCAAGGATCACTCTAATAACTTAAAAGGGACTCATGCCAATGCAACTTAATCTTGGCTGTTGATCTTATTGATCCAACAACTGTTGAGCATCAAACCTCTACTTCTCACTCGCCTCTCTTACTTGGGTTTTTCCATGTTTTCATCCAGTTTCTTAAAGGGCTTCTTTCTTCTGCTGTGCTACTCAACTTCTATGAGCTTTAATCCCTCACTCTGTTATCTCTCCAGAGCTTCTCTTCACTTCCTTAATTGGATTCAAAGATCCCTTTTTGATTCTTCTGAATCATGTTATGCCTCTACTTATCCTTCAGGATTCTGTCTGGAATCTCTTACAATAGAGCGTACAGTTCAAGTAATTCATTCATGGAAACATTTTTCAGTACTCTAACACAGTCAAAAATAAATTATGAATATATATTAATGTGAAAGATAGAGATTACATTCGAGACTCCTTGGTCTCACTCACACACATACACAGGCCTGATTCTACTATTGGTGGGCTCCTCCTATTGGATGCGTAGGTTCACTTATTTATAAGAATGCATTGGATTAGATCATTGGAGGATCCAATCACCCCTCTAAGAAAAGCCCTAAATCTCTCTACATGCATACATATGTGGCAGATAATTCTCCTTGAGACTTTATCCATTCCATCTTTTTCCTCTATTTTAAAACAAAAAAGTCTTCTTATTAGCTTTCCATTTAATGCCTAAAGGCTTTCTCTTGTTCCTAGAATCATAGAATTGTTTAAGAGTTGGATTTGACTTCTACCACTCATGTTCTCATTTATTTATTTTTGAGAGAATTTACATATTCTCCCATTATCTAATTAAATCACATTTAAAGGCCTAAATATTGCCTTAACTTGATACTTAGGAAAAGTATTTCCTAAAATGCATGACCCCCTATGTCTACTTTTTACAATGATTTTCCTTAGGCTGAATTTTCCTGCATTAGACTCCCAAAGTTGAAAATATTCATGATCTCCTGATCATGTTTCCTCTGGTCTTGGTCTTCCTGGATCCCACACTTTGCTCTGTAACTTTCTAGATGCTTTATTCCATTGCTGCTGCTGCACTTCTGCTGTCTTTTGATCCATTTTCTTCTTTCTGTCAATCAGGTTCAACTTCTAATTGATCTTTCTTGCGGTTGTTACCCTTTTCCTCCATTTGAATTGCTTCATAATCTATTGCCATATTTCTTCAATTTCTATGTCCACCATATCTTTGGGCTGGTCCATCTTCTGCTTCTTACTTATGTCTTCTTCTCTTTATTTCAGGTTACTGTTGTTGTCTTCTATGCTAACTTTTCTTTTACTTGCTTCATTCTTTGGTTTACTTGCTCTTGCTTTACTTGCTACCATTTTTTATGCCTCCCTATCATCCTTACCCTATTTTATGATTCAATCATGATTGTTCAGCATTTTCTCTAGCAATTTAACATATTTGTTCCATGGATTGAATTCTTCCATAAGTCTTCTTCTTTCATATTTACTTGGCTGCTCACCTGTGCCAAATCTCCTCCAGTAATTGCATCAAAACCTGCATTCACAAAACGCTTGTTAAAATTAAAAGCATGAGGCCTTGGTGCCTCTTCTTTCTTTCGAAAAATTTTGTTGTCCACTATAGTGAACTCCTCCTCCTTTAACTTGCTGCAAGTTATCTTTACTTTGAAATTGTTTGATTCCTACTGCCTCTTTACCATCTTCAAACAATCTCTGCTTAATCTCTTTGATCACATAGTCATACTCATTCATGTTGTTTAATGAACCTGCAAACAAATTATTGCATCTTCCTATCTCCATGCCTACTTGAGACACATCTTCTTCTTCAGAAACTGTAACTGCAGCTTCTGTTTTACCATTAGTTTCTCTCATCAATTTCTCTAGCAGTTTAATCTCTTCTTCACACTTAGCAAGAACTTCATCATAATGCTCTATTCTTCTAGATTCATCCTCTACATGTTGTGTTACTGTATTAAAGCATTGTCTTGCTTTGATCCTTGTAATCTTAAGGTCTTTTTGCTGTAGCAAATCACTACTTCCCTCATTCAAGAGGTCTTCTCTATCATAGTCTATTCTCCTAGAGTACTCCTCTAGACTTTCGATATCTTCAAAAGACTATCCATCCTCATCAAAACACTCCTTTATTAGTGTTCCTTCTCCCAAGGTTAAATCCTTTGCATAGGGTTCCTCCTTCTTAACATCCTTCAATAGACGTCCTTCTTCCCTACTATCTGTCTTAACAATTTCCATGGTTATCTCTACTATGCCTATCATCATAGTGAATTGATGATCCTTTACTATGTTTTCAGCTAAAATAGTCTCTTCCTCAAGTTCACCTTCAGTCCCTTGTTGTTTATCTCCTCTGAAGATATCTTCAAATAGTTGTTTTTCTCCTGCAATATCTGCCATCATACACAAACTATCAGTTTTGAAAATATAATACCATATGGTCTCACTTGATGGTTTAGCCATCATATCTTTTTGCTGTTCTAAATCATTCATATGATTCAGAAATTCTTCGATGGTCTCTTCTCCAATCTCCTCAATCCCTTCACTTAGTTACTTGACATCTTCCAACATTTGTATATGAGATCTATGTACCTCATCTTATTCCAGAACAGAATTTTGATTCTGCTAGTCTTTTTCCTTCTTCATGACAATATCAACCAATTGTCCTTCACCTACAAACATGCACAAATTGTCAGATTTAAAACAATGTGACCCTTCAACCTTACTTGTAGTTTCATTCTTCAAGTCTTCATCTTCACTATCACCAAGAAATTTTCCTTGTTCTGGTTCACAAATGGATTCTTCCATTTCTAACTCAACTTCCTTAAGTTTTCCCTTCAACCACTTCACTTTCTTTTGCTACAGCCTTCTTTGCATCTCATGCCATTCTACTGGCTTCTTCCTCAAGACCCAACCTAGTCTTTTGCTTTCCTCAAGCATTCTCCTTAATGTATTGAGTTGTTCTTTTAATTCAACAACCTCTTTTTCAATTTCCTCTTGACTCATCTTCTTGACATTTGCCTTGGCATCCTTCTTCTCATATCTTCTGTTGTGGCTTCACGATGAACCTCTATTATTATTGTCAGTAGTCATATTCTTCTCTTCTTTCTTCTTAAACTCTTTTGCAACAAGCCTATGCAATAGCTAGTCCTCCTCGCTACAATCTTACCTCACTAAGCTCTCCTCACTCAGTCTTTTGGTAAGCACGGGTCCTCTATCTACAACCTCTTCTTGAGCAACACCTTTGCTCCTTCTTGGCTTCTGTAATCTCTCACTTTCTCTTGAGAAAACTTCAGCTGTCCTCTCTGTCCAATCTCTTGTTGGATTCTTCAGGTTCACCGCCACTTTCCTTCAGAGTATTTTCCTTACTCTTCCTTCTAGAACACATATGTTCTTCTCACAACTTCTCTTGCTGTCACCTGTGTATTAGTATAAAAACACACATTATCAATTTAAAATAGAACATATTACCTTACATTCAAGATCTTAGCATGATCTTGTTTCACCCATTCTTCTCCACTTTGAAAGGATTGTCCTCTGGTTGGTTTCCAAGTCCTCTTTCCTTCAAGGAATCCTGTTGTTCTTGTCTACTCCAAGCCTCTACTGGAATGCTATAGCCTTCCTGAACTTCAAAAGTTCTCCTTACAGATCACAAATCTGCTCTGATACCACTAATGGTGCAGGGCTACACCTGACATATAACCATCCTTAGCCAAACTGATGCCAGGGTCACATCCGCACATATACCCATAGTATGCATTTATCAATAATGCATCCACAACTGTCCCAGTTTTCTGACTCTACAATGAAGTCAAACCTTCAGACCATAAATGGTCAAGTGGCCCTCTTATAAGTTCCTTATATTGGAACTTCAATCACCCTACTGTAACCCCTATCAAGACTATAATAAACCTTTAGAGCCTTTTAAATCCTTGATCCACGCATATATAACCATTCGCTTCCAAATCTTGGTTAATATATACTATATCGCACGAATTGCACTATCATTGCTTTTTCCTTCTTTATATGGTTCTGCATAGAATTCGAGGTTAAAACCTCATCACAATTGTTATCGGCTATATCAATGGGTCATATACATATGAACCATCACCCCTCTCTGACTCTAATCTCCAACTATCGGAAGTCGTTAACACATGCTTTACGTTAAAAGGCGTGCACCATATAACTATCAGAAATATTAACTATTCAGGAATACAAAGGAAATTTCCCTCTGAACCTCATCTACTGGATTTCAATTATTATAGAACTGGCACTATGATTGTTGTCAGGTCCGGTCAACTTACTCCATGCTTCTGCTGCGTCGAACTCCCATGGTTCCAAGCTCCGAAATTCCTATTGTCGATATATCACTATCGGCAATATTGCAATATTCCTAAACTATTGACCCTTG
>APFE031091735.1:4750-33672 GCA_000404065.3 Pinus taeda | reverse complement strand
GTGCTACCAAGGAAGACCAGGATTGGATAGAGTGTTGGATATTCATGGCTTTGTTGATGCAGACTAGGCTGGAGATCTGGATCAGAGAATATCTACAAGTGGGTATGTTTTTAACCTATTTGGAGGTGTAGTCAGTTGGATGAATAAGAAACAATCCGTAGTTACACTATCAACTGCAGAGGCAGAATACATGGCAGCCACTCATGCAAGCAAGGAAGTAGTTTGGTTGCAGAGATTGTGTTCAAGTATGGAGTTAGTACAGGGAGCTATAAGGATAGATTGTGACAACCAAAGTGCAATTTTATTGGCAAAGAACCCTGCATATCATTCAAAGACAAAGCACATTGATGTTTAGTATCACTTTGTGAGGGATATTATAGAAGACAAAAAGGTGTTATTGGTAAAGGTGGACACTTTGAAGAATACTACAGATGAATTGACAAAATATGTGAGCTCCGAGAAGTTCTCTGGGTGTAGAGAAATAATGGGCATTGCAGGGTTGGATAAATGACTAAGCTCTCTTGTGCCCCCTCGTGGAAAGAAAACAACAAGTGAGAGAATGTTGGGTTGTGTTATATTCTTTCCACGACAAGCCCACGTAATTAATTGGGCGGTTAGAGGGGGGGCGGAGCCCCCCCTTTGTTGCGTTGATTGCGTAGCGGGGGGTCACAAGGGGTTTGAGGGGTGTAGGTAATGTAGAAATTTCCCACCTGTAGATCAACCTGGTAATGCAATGTACTAAATCAAAACACTTGATCTACTTCTACAAACAATTTAGTGGAAACTTAATCAACCATGTGCATCATCAATAAGAACACATATAACTGATAAGAAGGAATCAATCACACATAACATAGAATATATCACTGGGGCAAGCACCAGCATAAAACCCCAACACTGTATTATCAATCAAGTGGAAATCCTCTTCAACATACAAAAAGAATCAGCTCAATAGCTATCATGCTCTCTCTGTAATCAGAAGATCCTGATGATCTTCAATCAGAAGATGAAAATCATGGACTACCTAGGCCTCAATATATAGGCCACAAGTCTTCCAATCTCCTATAATAGATCCTTCTCCATGCAAGGAATACTTACTAGAAATATCCAAGCATATAATAGTACATTATCCCACATCTGATCTCAATTGGATCTCTGACAGAATAGACATGCAACAGTTATCCATGAGTGAATTCTTAGTTATCTAAAATAATAGTTGTCACATGCATGCAAGCATTAACAAACTATATTTTATTATTTTAACAACTTGTTAAAAAATCTAACTGGACTTGACTAGTTAGAACTAAGTCAACTGATTCTCTCATTATAGAACTCATACTTATACCCTCAATCAGTGGAGGAAATTCAAATTTCCTTAACTAATTAACTCAACTGAATTAATTAATTAATATTTCCAACTGCTATTAAGACCAAGATTAGTTTTACTTCCTATAGATAGACTAGGGACTGTTATAAATAGGAAGGAACCCAGAAATGTTATTTTTAGAACTTTCTATTTTTAATAGTTTCATCTCTCACCCAAGGTGGTCAATGACCTCACTGGGCAAACTGCTATTTTTAGACATGTTATTTTTAGCACATTCTATATTTAACATTTCTTGTTGCACATTTTTCAACAATTCTTCCTTAGAATATCTATAAGTTTTAAGCCTTTACAATTAAGTTATGAATACACAAATTCTTTACAAACAATAGAAACCATATATTATACTTAAAGATTTACCCTTGAAACCCTTAACTAGGAAAACCAACAAAATGTTTAGAGATGCACCTATAATTTTTATCATCAATCAATTTCCTTATTTACAATATAAAATATATGATCCTACGACATCTAAAACTAGAATCCATAGACACATATTAGATTACAGCCTCAATTCTTTCACTGAAATTAGAAAACCATGGGATGAAAAATTGTGTGTCACAAAACCACCAAAAATAAAAAATGTGTACTTAAAACCTCTAAAAATGAATGTAGAAAACCACCCAAAATTTGTTTCTAGGGAATTGTCCCCTTGATATCCCCCATTGTGCCCAACACATACAAAACACATGTGGGGTTAGTCATGTATAGAATATAATGCATGCCCAACATTCTCCCACTTCTTGTTTTATTTGCATAGAAGGGATCACATTATTACATAATCAATATCCTATAGTAGCAATGCCCATTGTTTCTCTACACCAAGCGAATTTTTTAAAGTGCTCACATAATTTGTTAATGAAACTGCAACATTCTTCAAAATCTACACCTTCACAAAAAACACCTTCTCATTAGGGGAAATTTGAGGTAAAATATGGGTCTCAATTTAAAAAATGTACTAAGAAAATTAACTTTAAAAGAACCATTAGGATTAAAGAAGATGATGTCATCCCCAAGGGAGAATATTTTGGAGGGAAAAGAAGTAAACCATTTTTTTAATTGTATTTTTGGCTTATTCCTTTATAGTTTTACTCAAATGTCAAGTGTAGACACATGTTGGATGCTCAATTAAATCTCACATCCAGTGAGTGCCCACCTTGCATACTTCTTAGTAGACCTACATTGAAAAAATTGAAAATACATGAAAATTTACGTTGAACACATTTTTTCATGTATTTTCAATTTTTTTTATGTGGGTCTACTCAAGACTGTGTAGAGTGGGTACTCATTGGGAGTGAAATTTATTTTTTCATCCAATGAGTGTGTACACTTGAGATTTGAGTAAACCTACAAGGAGATACACCAAAAATATAATTAAAAATGTAGTTTCATTTCTTTTTCTTTAAAAAATCATAACTCTTATCTTATTATTTTCCATAGGAGGCCCATTTTAGAGTTCAAAATTCTCTTAATTTGTCTTCAACCATGTCCCTCAAAAGTTGAAATTAAACATCAATGTGTTTTTCTTAGAGCTTGTTATACATACCCAATACCTAAACATAATCTCTATAACTATACAACTTCCTTACTTACATGAGTGGGTGTCATGTATTCACCTTTTGTAGTTGAGAGTGCAAATGTAGTTGATCTAGATCTCTAGCCCAATCTATTTCAATAAAAAAACATATTTCCAACACTCTATTCAATTTAGGTCTTCCTTGGTAGAAAATACCATAATATATAGTGCCATGCAAATACCAGAAAACCCCTCTTTACAATTTTCTAGTACCCTTCCCTGATTCTGACTTATACCTACTCAAAACTCCCACTCCATGTGCAATTTCCATTCTAGTATAGCACATTGCATACATCAAACTGCCAACAACATTAGCATGGGAAACATAGGATGTGTCCTCTTCTTCTTCTTATGTCTTGGGAGGTTGATATGAATATAACTTTACACCTATAGGAATAGGGACCTTGACCAATTACATTCTTGCATATTAACTCTTTGCAATATTATCTCTAATCCATGTGGACATTGGTGGCCACCCATCTATTTCACTTGGACCCCCACCATTGTTTCTTTCAGTTTTCTTGATTGTAGAAAATTTTACTATTTTTGGTAGTTTTTTGGGTTGTGAACTTCCAAAGCCATTTTGAGACCCTAAACGATGTTTTTTTTGGAAAGCGGGCAAACCCATATGTTATAATAAGGGTTTGCAATAGAAATTTGTTTTCCTCTAATAGATCTTTCTAATGAGATATTGTACACGTTAAATGGAGATCATATGCCAAATTTAGAACCTCGGGAAGTTGATGTACCAACTAACCCCAATGGGGCCCACAAACTTTTGACACTTCATCTCCTAAGGTCAAGTTTTTTGATGTTTAGGATTTTCTATTGTTTCTCAATAATAAAAAGCCCTAGTGTCATTGTAACACAGTTTAGAAGGCATGTAACCACCACATCTCTTATAAGAGATAAGCTACCATTGCTTGAGCCAATTTATGTCCATTCTACATGTAAACAATTTTCAATACTTTTTTATTAATGAATTGAAGTTTCATTTTTTATGTAGCTCTATTTCTATTTATATCTATATTTAAATTTGTTCCTTCATAAATTCAGATTATTGGTATCAAAGTGGTATGCTCTTTCATTGTTTTTCTATGCATTTCCCCAATAAGGTGGAGATATAAGGAGTTGTGAGTTGAACTCATTGAGCCCTTGCAAGGTCATCCCCACCGACACTGATGGTCTCCCATGGTGGAAGAAAAGAAAGAGGAGGGAGGAGGAGAATCTATAAAACTATTGCTTGAAGAAGCCCTCAAGAAAAAAAGGAATGAGACAATGGAAAAAATTTCCCAAATCCTTAGGTGAATGCCCATCGACAATGCATCTTCATCTAATAGTCACTTCGGAGGCGTCGCCCCCTTCAAGGTACAAGTGAACTTCAATATCCCTATACTCGAAGGTCAAATAGATGCAAATATTTTAGATAAATGGTTGAAGTTGTTGGAGGATTATTTTTCATTCCATAGTTTCTCCGATAGGGAGAAGATTACTTTTGCACTGCTTAAGGTTGACCCCCATGTCAAGGAATGGTGAGAAACTTATTGTGAGAAAAGGATCGAGGAACCCTCTCTATTCACAACTACACCCTCTTGGAACTCTTTACGAGATGCAGTCAAGGAACAATATTACCCCATGGGGAGCTATGAGGATAAGTACATATAATGGACCACACTACAGAAACAAAGATACCTAGATGTGCATGAGTTCACAAATATTTTTCATACTCTATGCATAAATCTAGGTATCAAAGATTTTGAGTGACATCTGGTGCTCAAGTACCATGGATATCTGCACAAATAAATTCAGGAATAAATGGAGTTCCTAGACATCTCCTTGCTTGGTGCAACATGTTGTTACACTGCCAAGATTGAACAAAAATTTAAACAAAAGAAGTGTGACTTTGGATTTGCGAATCAAAATCAAGGTAAGATCACCCCCAAACCAAAAAACAAAGGATAGATCCAAGGTGGAGCAGCCCAAGACAACCCATCGAAGCATCAAGAAAATAATGGTACCATGAAGACAAAGACGGACATAAGAAAATGGTGTGAGTTCCACAAGAGCCCCACTCGAAACAAAAATGAGTGTCATGCCAAGCAATCATTAGTGGTCGAGCTAAAAACTTCAAAATTCGATGCATGTTCTGATTTTGAGCTAGAACCCAACAAGGGGAATGACATGGGGAAGTAGATTATTGATGTAGAACCTAGTGCCACCATTGCTACCACCAAGGTACAAAAGACTAAGCCCGAAGAACCATAGGAGGGGGAGAATTTCTTCCACCCACAGATGTTGGTGAAGGGTTCTTCATTGCAGTTCATTGTTGACAATAGGATCCAAAATAGCCTCATTTCAATAGAGGTCATTAAGTGGTTGTGCCTATCGGCCACAACACGCATATAACCATACACCAACAGGTGGCTCCACTAAGGATGAGATCTCCGCGCCAGCTAGTAGTGTCACCTTCCCTACATCATCAAGTCCTTTACAGATGAGGCACTATGTGATGTTACTCATCTTGAAGTTTGTGATGCGTTATTAGGTCAACCATACTTATGGAAACATCATGTTGTGTATGAGTCCAAGCCTCACAATGTTATTATTTATTTGGGAAATAAATTATACAGGATACCATAGGTAGCCTTGCCTACTACCATCTCTTTGATCTCTACTAAGCAATGCAATAAGATAATCTCCCAGATCGGGAATTTTTTTCTTTATTATTCATTCTCAAAGTAAGGGGAAGATAGTGGCCACATCCATGACCCCTGGGAAGGGTTTCTCATGCAAAAAAAGTAGGTGGATAAGGTCATGAAAGAATACAGGGGCATCCTCTCCTCACCCATAGTGGTACCTTTACATTGTAATGTTAAGCATTCAATCGATCTGACTCCCATAGCACCTATACCCATTGGGTTGATATATTGCAACTCCATGTTGGAAAATGAAGAAATCAAGTGGAATATCCAAGAACTGCTACTAAAAGGGCATGTATGATTAAGTTCCTCTCCTTGTGGGAGCTTGATTGTAGTTTTATAGAAGAAGGATGGAACCTAGAGGCTCTGCATTGATTATCAGGCACTTAAGAAAATCATTGTTAGGACCAAGTATCCAATCACATGGATTGATGAGTTTCTTCACCAACTCAAGGGTTCCAAGCATTTTATCAAGATCGATTTGAATTTTGGCTATCACTAGGTTCCCATAGAACCCACAAACGTATGGAAGATCACCTTCAAATCTAAGGAGGGCCTTTTCGAGTGGTTGGTCATGCCTTTCGGGTTGAAAAATGCACCTGCAACTTTTATGAGGCTGATGGATGACATCTTACAACCCTCCACCAACTTGTTTTTGGTTGTATATCTAGAAAACATCCTCATCTTCAGCAAGAGTTTGGAAGAGCACCTGCAACACATTTGGTGGGTCCTTCAAACCCTGTGACAACACAAACTGTGTGACAACTTGGAGAAATACACCTTTTTCATGAGCCAAGTCCAATATCTAGACTACATCATTGATGAGAAAGGCGTGCATGTGGATCTGGCTATGAAATAACTCATTCGGTATTTCATAGCCCTGACCACTCTAACAGAGCTTTGCAACCTTTTGGTCCTTGCCAATTTTTATCGGAGGTTTGTGTTGGGATTATCTCATATCACTTGGCCTTTGAGTCAAGTTACCAAGGGAAGAGAAAAGGAAATGTTTTTCTAGTCCAAGTCCCAACAAAATGCATTCGTTGAGGTGAAGCACTGCCTCTGCTCTACACTGGTAATCACATTACTAGGCCTGTAACAACCATTTGAATTCACATAGACACCTCCGACTATGCTATTGGTGCAGTTGTCACCCCACAAGGGAATCCAATGGAATATCATAGTGAGACACTTTACGATACGATTTATAAACACCCCACTTATGATAAAGAGATGTATTATATCATGAAAGTGTGCCAACAATGGAAACATTACATTCTAGGGAAGGAGATATTCATCCACACAGATCACTGACCTCTTCACTTTATATAGACAAAAAGGAAGTTGCAGAATTATTGACATCATAAATGGTCTACATAGCTACAACAATTCCACTTGAACATTAAATATAAGAAGGGAAACACCAATCGTGTTTCAGATTGCCTCAGTTGGCACACAGTTGCAACATTGACTATTGTTCTCAACTCTTGTGGCTATGAGACCTACGGATGGATACAACTATACAAAAATAATCCTGAGTTCACCACCACATAATAGATGTTAGTGGATGGAAAGAAATTTCCATATTTTCAGCTCCATCACGCCTTATTATGCTACCTAGGAAACCTTTTTTGTTCCTTCAACCGAGCATGCCAAGATGATTTGGAAGACGCACTGCAGTCGGGTTGTAGGACACCTTGATGTGGAGAAAATTGTGGTCATACTACAGAAGTATTTTTATTAGCTAAACCTATGACATGACGTTGGAAAATATACCATATGTTTCATTGCCTATGCCATCCCCAAGCCAATCATCAAGAAGAAAAGCATGTACACTTCTCTTCCTACCTTGATCAGCCCTAGGATTCCATCTCCACGGTGTTATACTGAAAAATACCTCCTCATCATCTTAAAGGAGATTATTATGCATTTGGTTGAAATATACCCCTTTACACCCCTTTTTCTAGCCTATATAAGACTATAACATGAGTTATGTACCATGAGGACCATGTTATCCTAGTTTGTAACACTGTGTTCCTTAATCTAAGTTGTGTTACCAACTTCTCATTTAGTTACAAGGAAAAAATCTCGAGTTAACTCATTTTCACACTCTTGTTCACTTACAGAAACTCATATGGTGGAATGTGATTTCTTTATCCTCATCTTTAGCTTTTTCATAAACAACCAGGAATACAAAAGAGAGAAAGAGCATAAAGCATGGGGAGGCTTTTTCCTAAGCAGTAAAGCATCTAAAAAGAGGATAAAAGCAATTTTATATGAGGAAACATTATTCACCCAAAATATTTTGCCCAAATTGAACTAAGGAAGAATTTGGAAATATCCATAGCCTCCACTTACCTATATATTGGAAGCTTATTCATTGAGAAAGGGATAGGAATTCTTGTATTGTTGTGCTACTAAGATCTAACTTGAGAGAGAGAGTTTTTGGAGCTAGGAGCTAGAGGAGGTTTTGTTGCAACTACATACTGTGGTTATAATCTCCCATAATTTATTTAATAAAGATGGATGATTGTTCTTGCCTCCATATAATTACTCATAATATTTTCTATAATGTTTAACTAATTATTATTTGGAAGTTTTGTTTGCCATGATTTATATAGTAATATTATTATTGTGAATTGTTTGTTTGTTCCTCTTTATGTGTAGGACCAAGCTTGGGAGCTAGCTAGGAGCGCTTCCCAGCTACACTGAACACTCCAACAGAGTTGCATGCGAGGACTCATAGGATTATCTTTCACTTCTCTTATTAATATATACTCTACTTCTTTCCTTGCTGAAAATACCACTCCTTAGAACATTCTTTCCCTTACCCTATCTTCCCTACATTTCTTAGATAACCTGAGAGGGTTTTTTGTTTGTCCAATCGAACATTGATCCCTATAGAAATGGAATATTTTTAGGGCCTCCCTTCTATCAAATATGGTAATGATTGTGAATTTTTAGTCGTGGACAAATTTTCTAAGATGGTTATATTGGCAGCTTGCAAGAAGAGTATCATAGCAAAAGAAACTACCAAACTCTTCCTTGAATGAGTATGGGTACATTTTTGGATCTTGTAGACCAATATATCAGATCAAGATAACAAGTTTCAAAGCACATTCTGGTCAAGGTGCCTCTGGAAATTATTAGACACCAAGCTCTCCAAGTCGACTGCATTCCATCCTCGGATTGATGGCCAACCAAAGGTCATCAACAAGATGATATTTCACATACTACGCATGTACAACTCCAAGCATCCACAAACTTGGGATGATATCCTTACTTATATGAGGCACAATTATAAAAAAACTCTCAATATCTTGTCTGGTCGCAATCCTTTTCAAGTGGGTCTAGGCTTTTAGTCATTGTGTCTGATTTTTGTTGTCATGCCTAATGCAACTACACAGACATAACCCGCACATGTACGGTCTAAGCTTGATAAAGCAACACAATTTATTGAACACATCTAGCACATTTTCCAGCAACTGCAAAACATCATGGATAAGTCCACATAAGTCCAATGCCAAGTACAAGAAACGACATGATCAACATCGAGTGTCACGAAAGTTTCAAGTGGGTGACAAAGTTTGGTTGCATTTGTAGAAATAATGCCTTGTCGAATCCCATCAAAAGCTCAGACCACTTTGACATGGGTCTTACACCATTACCAAGGTTGTGGGAGGCAATGCTTTTGATCTTAGTATTCCCCCATTCCTTGGCCTATACATAGTGTTCAATGTGGATCGCCTTCAATCATACTTTCCACCATTGTTGGCCACATCAGACATTACAAAACAACTACAACCAATAGAGATAAACCCAAAATGCATGGAACATGCCACAAATGAATGTATCATGGACATAAAGATCAAGAACATTTTCCAGTAGAAGATATAATTGTATCGAGTTGTCAAATCTGGCCAACTCATTCACCAAGGCAAGTGGCTCACCAAGGACCAAGTTAAGCAGAAGTTTCCCCATCTCATGGAGGCACTCAAAGAAATGGGAACCATTGTGGAGGAAGACTAATATAGGTGGATATTGGTTGCCACTCACCTATTCCACTTGGATCCCAACCATTGTTTCTTTCAATTTCCTTGATTGTAGCACAATTTACTAATTTTGGCAGTTTTTCGGGTCCTGAACTTCCAGAGTCATTTTGAGGCCCTAAACGACATTTTTTTTGGGAAAACAAACAAACCCGCAAGCTGCAATATGGGTTTTCAATAAAAATTTACCATCCTAAGATAGATCTTTCTAACTAGGTATTGTACCCATTAAACGGAGATCATATGCCAAAGTTACGACCTTGGGAAGTTGATGTACCAACTAACCCCAACAGAGCCCACAAAATTTCGATTCTTTGTCTCCTAGGGTTAGGTTTCTCAATGTTTATGGTTTTCCATTATTTCTCAATAATAAAAAGTCCTTTGAGCCTCATTGTAGCATAGTTCAGAAGGCATGTAGCCACCACATCTCTTCCTAGAGATAAGCTACTGTCGCCCAAGCTAATTTATGTCCATTCTGCATGTAAATAGTTTTCATGCTTTGTTATTAATGAATTGAAGTTCTATTTTCATTGTAGCTTTGTGTTTATGTTTATATCTATATTTTATTTCATTCCTTCATAAATCTAGATCAATCTCAACATACTTCTTATGGTTCAACCAAAGTTTCCTATTTCTTCGATCTCTTTTAATTTTCATGCTCAAAATAAGATTTTCGAGACCAAATTATTCCATGTGAAATATAAAGGAAAAATAAGTTTTCACATCCTTGATGATTTCCTTGTTGTTTCCAATCGGAAACATATCATCCACATAGAAGACCTCATAAACAAAATTATTACCAAGTCACTAATTGGAATACACATAGTGATATAATATTTCTCTTTTTGAATCCAAGTCATATATATATATATATATATATATATATTATATATATATATATATATATATATATAATATATATATACCACATCCTTAAATATTGTTTTAACCCATATAGGGACCTTTTCAGCTTAGAAACCAACTATTTCTTTCATTTCACTACAACACCTTATGGTTGTTTCATGTGGATTTATTCTTATAGATCCTCATGTAGGTTGTCTTTACATCCATTTGTTCTACTTTAAGATCAAAAGCCACAACAATAAACAAAATAAATATAATAGAAGTTAACTTCACAAAAAGAGAAAAAGTTCACCAAAGTTTATTCCCTCTACCCAGAAATAACCTTTTACTACTAACAGAGCTTTGCACTTATGCACATTCTGTAAATTTAATTCAATTTTTTCTTAAACACCCATCTACTACCAATGGGATATTCTCTAGCTAGTAACTCAACTAGATACCAACCCTCATTCTCGCCAAGGATTCCATTTCTTCAACCATGGCCCTTTTATGGAATTTACCATCCTCTAAATCCACTACTTCCTTAAAAATTATAGGATCTTCATCTGTAATAAACAAAACAAAACTAGAATGAAAATTAGGTAGATAATACCTTTCTAGTTTCATTCTTTCCCAAACTGATCTCCTCAATACCAAAGTATGAGGTTATTCTTCTTCTTAATCATGTTCCTTTATTTAGTCAAATTATTCATCCCACAAATTGAAATTGAAATCTACTACCTTTGGTTATTTTTCCCTTGGTAGTACTTCCTATTTGGAAACATATTTTACCTCTCTAAAGACAACATCTTGACTATAAACAACCTTCTTAATTTCTAGATTCCAAAGCTTATAATATTTTATACCAACCAATAAAGATATATTTTTCAACTTTATTGTCTAGCTTACCCTTATTTTCCTTTGGAACATGTACATAAGCATCACAACAAAAAAAATTGAGATGTTTAAGAGAGGGTTTCTTATTAGTTCATGTCCTCATATGGATTCTTGTAAACCAACTGTAATAAGGGTGATCAATTGACCAGGTAAAATTCAATATCCATTGACTGTTCCCATAATTCTTGTCCTAACTTAGAAACACAAAACATTCTCTTTAATATTGTCATTAGTATCATGTTCATCCTTTCTACAAGCCTATTCCATGGAGGTGTGTATATGGTAGTATTTTTTATCCGAGTTGACTCACCTCCTGGATTTAACCAAGATCTTTTGTTTTCGTTATGTGATTATAATTGCATTTAAAAGAGCGTAAAGGAACATATATGCATGATGTAAACAAGAAGGAACATGACAAGAATCAACAACATAAAATATAAGACATTGATAACAGATTTCGTCCAGGAGGGACTATAACTCCGGGTCCAAGAGGGACTATGTCTCCAAGCCTCGGTGTCAAGATGGTGTAGGTCGCTGCATTAAGTGTTGGAAAGAGTGATGATGTACATGAGAGTGTTTTCTCTATCATGTAAGGAATATGCCCTCATGCAGGAGTGGCTCCAAAAGATGTTCCTTGCAAGAACTCTCATTCAAAAAAAGGACTCCTATCAACGTGACATAATTTCACACATGTTAATAATGAGCATCATGCCAACATGGCATCAAAGGGATCTCAATACAAACATACATGGCGAAACATGTGTATCCCATCAACATGACGATAAAGGGATCTCAATCAAAACATGATAATAAGTACATCTCACATCAAGAACAAAATAAGATCCCACATCAAACATCAAACAAGGATCTATACAGCACAATGCATCTCAAGCAAAGAGATAAAGAAGTACATGATCACACTGCATATACCTCACATCAAGGAGTTATCTAAAGAAGATGATGATAAATTGCTGGATCTAGCTGCACCATCAATCTCGCGGCATCGAATCACATAGAAATGACTGCTCGCACATTGAATGTTGACACTTGCACTCCACTTTGAAAAGTGGATGAAAACTATAATGATCAAATGGAAAATATGATTACACCATTAGATTCGTGGCGTCGAATAGTGTTAAATTGACTGTCAAATTTCTGAATTCTAACAAAGTGAAAATCTGGGGCTACAAGAATCTTTTAGATTCCCCTAGATTCCTCAAGGATTCCCTCCTCCAGGTCATCTGAAGATCTATTGCTCAGATCAAAAATCTGTATGTGCCATCAGGTTCCTTGCGAAAGTCTGAGAAAAATGAGTATGAAGTTGGCTACATTCTGACTCTGGTGAATTTCAGCCTCCAAGGAATCTGGAAGATTCCTTGAAGATTCTCCTCCTTGGGGAATCTAAAAATCTGCTGCTTAAAAGGTGAATCCATCCTCACCATTGTGTTCCCTTGCGAAAATATGAGAAAAACTACTGTAAACGTGGTTACATTCTGATAAAAAGACTTTTTACCTCCCAAGGAATCTTTGGGCATTAGAGAATATTTTGCCTCGAAATACGTACAATTCATGGTTCCACCTCGGTACTGCAAATCATGGTTCCATTGTACAGAACTCCATTCAGCACCTCCATCCTGTTGGCTCTCTCTTTGTTCCGTTCTGCCTCCATTCTCCTTCCCCATGCAAATGAGAACATAAGGTTTAAGTATACTTTTGTGGGTAAAGTTACCTAAGAGACTGTTGTGGCTTGTTGGTAAAGGCGTTTGGTTCGAGGCAAGGAGGTCAGTGGATCAAATCCCACCTATGCCAAAATTACACATATCAGTTATTTTTTAATTAAAAAATGGGCATGGTTTGTTTTAATTTTGGTTTGGCGCACATTTGGTTTTGGGTATGTGGAACCATTTACATGTTAATACATGGTGACGGTTTTAAAACATTGTGTGGTTTTTGCGTGATTGTTGTGGTGGTGATGTGAGGGCGCCTGAGAGGTGGGCCAACCACATCGGCCAAGCGAGTTCAAGCCTAGCCGCCCTCGACATTTATTTGTTATGTGGTGTATGGTGTGGGCCGGGTCCACCAGAGGTGGCCCACCCTTTATACAACACAATATATATTTAAAATAAGTTTGGGTATGGAGGTTCCACCATGGGTGGTGGGTCCACCGGGGGTGGCCTGTACCCCTTTTAAAAATTAATATGTATGTTGTATGGTAGTTGGGGGGGCCGGCGGGGGTCATGGTCTATCAGCCCACTACAATTCATTTTTTTTAATATATTTAGATATGGTTTGGGTCCGATCGAGTGGTGGGGGTCATGGCCTGCCACCTAATTAATATATATATTTTTTATTTTTATAACAACAATCACCCTTTTTGAATTTGTTTAATATAAGGGATATTAGACAAATTAAAGAGGCAACAATTTCGCTTGCTCTTGGGAGTTATATTCCATGTTCGGGACTCAATCAATTTGTTGGAACATTAAACCTTGCCCACATGGCAACTTTGACCAAAAATTTGACTCAGTCTTTCTCCCTCATATGAGCTCAAATTTGAGTTTCATCCGCACCGTTGGAATCAGGGTGACGAACACTTCGATCTGGTGCTGGTTTGGGAGCAATTTTACCACTTTGAATTTTGACCCTTTCTGAGTCCTCTTGGACTTTTGCCTGTGTTTGGAGCCATCTCAATCACTTTTACCTTGCTATACTACACTTCTTACATAATCCCTCAAATTGATTCTTACAAAACTCTCCACCATTATATATCCTCAACAACTTAATTTTCTTCTTTGCCTAATTCTCTAGAAGAGGCTTGAACTCTTTCAATTTATCAAAGAGATCAAATTTCTTGTAAAGGAAATAAATCCATGTGTTCTTGAAGAAATCATTTATGAATGAAACATAGTACACAAATTTACCTAATAATGGAAGAGACATGAGAATAAACATATCTATATGTTAATTCTAATATTCTCCTAGCTCTTGTAGGACCTAATGAGAACCTTTCCTAATTATGTTTACCATAAGTACAATGTTCACAAAATCAAACATCTATAGTGCAATCATACATACCTTCTATCATACATTTATTGTGTAAATATTGAAGGCCCCTATCTCCAATATGTTATAGTATTTGTTGCCACAACATTGAATTTTCACTAGAGACAATGGGGATTTTGTCTTCTTCATCTCCACCCTCACAAACAATAGAATTGTCACACCCATGAATGACAACACTTTCCAATAGCTTGTATGGAGCTCCAATCTATGTTCCCATGAACAACACCATGTTGTGTTATATTATTTGCATGACTATCCCAACATGTGATTTTTTCACCATGCATAGATGGGAGGTGATAAGAGGGGAAATAGCCACTTGCCCTGGGTTCACCCATAAATTGGGTATTTTTTGACACACAATTTTTTCTTTTGGCAGTTTTGTGGCGTATGGTAGTTCATCCCATGGTTTTCTAATTTTTGTTAAGGAATTAAGGTTACAAACTAATTTGAGGTAATGGATTATCAGTTTTGGATGCCTTGAGACCATATATATTGTATTGTAAATAATGAAGTTAATTGATGGTAAAAATTAGAGTTGTAGCTCTAAACAATTTGTTGGTCTCCACGGTTTGAGTTTCTACGGTAAATATTTGTGTAATATGTGATTGTAATTGTTTTACCTTTTTGTTTATTAATAATATAGGCATGCATGGCATTACGGGCTAAGAGTTATATTATCTTTCATATGTGATAAACCTTGTTGGAGTGTGAGCTCTGTGGTGGTGATTCTTGTGTTAAAAAAGAATGGTGAGTAGTTCAAAAATAGAGATTGAGAAATTTAATGGCTTAAGTTTTGAGTTGTGGAAGCTCAAGATGTATGATATTTTGGTAGACAAAGATCAATGGGTCATTTCAGATCTAGGTAAGACACCTATGAGATTGTCAACAAAATTCTAGACAAAGTTGGATAGGAAGGCAAAGAGCAAAATCTGGTTATCTTTCAAATTCAGTATTGTTAAATGTTATAAGAGAAACTATAACCAAGCCAGTATGGAATAAGTTATGGGCCTTCTATTATTCTATGTCCCTGGTAAAAAAAAAGAAAGGCTGTACAACTTAAGGATGAATGATAGGGACTCAGTGAGGGAGCATTTAAATTCCTTTCATATTGTGGTAAGCCAATTATTATCTATTGATATTAAGATTTCTAGCAAACACAAGTGTATGAGTTTACTTGATGTTTATAAAATTTGTTGGATAGTATAGTTGTATCCATAGGTGGTAATTTAATTACTCTATGTTTTGATGATATGGTCCAATCCCTGTTGTCAAAGGAGATGAGATGGAAAAACATGGAAATTCGTAGCGTAGATGCCTTATATATAAGAGGGCATTCACTGGATAGAAATACGAATAGTTCCTCGAGTGTAAGATCTAAATGTTTAGGAAAAATTGTAAAGAGATGCCAGAAATGTGGAAAAGAAGGGAATTTTAGTAAAAATTGTACATCCAAAAAGTTTTGAAAAAGGAAAGGGATATTATGATGTTCCCTCCAAAGAAGATAAGACCTTCTCAAAGGAAAGAGGGGATGTGTACTTGGCTTCTTCAAGAACACATGAATATCATGATGTATGGTTAATCGACTCAAGTGCCTCCTTTCATATGTCTCCCTAGAGGGAGTAGTCTTAAGAATATAAAAGATATGATGGAGGTGAGGTTTTACTAGAGATAACTCTAGAACTAGGATCATAGGTTGAAGAAAAGTTAAATTGGTACTAAAGGATGGAAGGGTTAAAAAACTTCCTAGTGTTCTACACATGACAGGTAGAAACTTGACATCTATAGGCATGATGAGTGATGCAAGTGTAAATACTTTGTTTGAAAAGGAAAATTGTAGGATGGTTTGAGGAGAAATGGTTTTTTTGAGGGGAGATTAGACTAGAAATCTATACAAGCTATTGGGAAGAAGTATTAATTATGGGTGTAACAACACCATTTTTCCTAGGGGTGGAGACAAAGAAGCCAGCAACCCTATTATCTTTGGAGAAAATATGATGTTTTGGCATAAAATACTGGGGCATATTGGAGAGAAGGACCTTCAAGAACTACATAATAAAGGTATGGTTGAAGGTATGCTTATTACAATTTATATCCTGATTTATATGAGCATTTTATTTATGGTAAAAAAAATAGGTAAGATTCCCTCAACATGTGCTACTTATTCGCATTGGATCATTATATTATTTTTCATCTATCTCAATGCTTTCAAAGTGGAAAATTTGGAGGAATTAGCTTGCAAGATCATTTTTACCAATCAGTCCCAATTTTGAGAACTAAGGTCTTAAACCTTTTGGATATATTTTAAGGAATTTGTTCTAGATTGGATCATTATAGTATTTTTCATCCATCTTGATGCTTTCAGAGTGGAAAAAGTGGAGGAATCAATTCACAAGACCATTTTTATCGGCAAGGCCTAGTTTGGCAAATTGGGGTCTAAAACCTTCTAGGAGCATTTTGAGGCATCAAAAGACAATTTTTGGGGGTAAAACTTTGTCACTCTAGCATCACACCTGTTTTTCATATTATACACAAAGAAATCTTTCCAATGACACACGATTCATGTCAATCAGAGTCTATATGCAAAATTTATGTCACTCAAAAGTTGACTTGCCTATTTTCACCACCATAATTTGAGAGGAGGCCATGTCAACCCCCATTATTAAAGGAAAATGGGCTAGTAATGTGATTATGATGAAAAATACTCTAGAATATTCCATATTTTAACTCTGGCTAAGAGTTGAGGTAGTCAAATCTAACCACTAATAGGCTATCAAGTTGTGTTATGACTATACCATTATGAGGAAAAGGGGTTACATTCTTTCAAGTGCATTTGTTCCATAAGAGAAAAAACTGTCAAGAGGGATAGGAGATAGAGAACAAAGAATATTTGTGCAGTATAGTATCCCATGGACCATAGACCATACTTCTTTATACTCATAACCATTTTTCATTTAGATAAAGAGAGTAGAGTGACCCCACCTTTTAGTTGGGTTTTCTCTCGAAAGGGTTTCCGAGGTCATAACTTGTGTTAATAATGGTTTGTGAGTTTTTTCTTTCATTGTTCTCTATTTTATACATAATTTTTATTTGCATGCATACATAATTAACCTAAATATACATATCCATAAATCTAAAGAAAAATAAAACCATAATAGTGTAGATTTCATATTTTTAAATATATTTTTATGATATCTATTGTGATGAACTGTCCAGTGGAATATCCATGGTAGTTTACGGATCATATTGGTATCATAGAAAATTTGTTTGGGCATATTGTGGATATTTGCAGGGGATCTATATTGGTTATGCTTAAAGTCGTAAAACTCTAATCATGGTTGACGAATCTATGAATGACCCTTGTGATTCTGCATAGGAGATGTTTTCACGGCTAGAAGCACAAGTTGCAGATATAAGTCATTATTAATCTCCTCGTGTCATCCTTGAGAAATAAGCTTAGGATATTTTAAGAATATGGGGGCTCTAATGTAGAGGACATATTAGAGTGGAGATCGGGAGATTGGGAAGAAACAAAGAAATAGTAGAAGAAAGGACTCAAAAAAGATCAACCCAAGCCAAGTGTTGTGAATCATTCACAACCCATGTTCAAAATGGAAGCAAAGGTCGATATCAAGTTGCAATAAGCTGAGATCGACACTCTCAAGCTAAATCATTAGTTTCTTCAATTAAAAGTTTATTTCAGTGTTGAAAAAAATATTTCATTTGCGAGGCTGAAATTAGAGGGTCATGCCCTCACTTGGTAGGAAAGACACATTGGCACCCTAAGGTTGGAGGGATATCCTCTAGTGACTAAGTGGGAGGACTTCAAAACCCCCATAAAGTCAAATTTCGCCTTATGGGGTATGTAGAGGACCGGTGGATCCGATGGCACTACTTCAAACAAAAGCAAAGTCAAAGAATACATGAGTACACCACAAAGTTCAGAAAGATGGCCATAATGCTAAGTATCTCCCCAAAGAACCCAAATTTGATCCTCAATTATTTGGGGGCTCTACATAGACATCTATGGAAGCAAGTGATATTATTCATGCCCAAATCAGTGGACGAAGTTTGTGTATAGGCATATAACACATGCTTGAAGAAAGGGAAATCAAGTGGATTGAAGTAGAAGGAGCAACAAAACACTTCTAAGGAGGGGAAGAAGAAGCGGAAAAGGGAAAAAGATAAAAATATGATAGCCACAACACACTAGTGCAAAGATCCCAACAACCATTGCAACATTGATGGCCATACAAATGAGGAGTGTTGGAAATTGCATTTAGAGATTAACCGAAAGAATAAAAAGAAAGATAATAAGAAGAAAAATCTCATGGCCGCCAATTCAAGAAACTAGGTTGAAAGCATATCAAATGTGGATGAGAAGATTATTTGTACAATAGTGAAGAAGGAGGTGAATTTGAGTAGCCCGTAGCAATAGGAAGAGAAACAAATGACCAAATTCTTCTACATAAAGATATAGATCATGAAGACAAAGATTGATGCTTTGTTTGACTTAGGATCATAGGTGAATCTCATTGCAGTATAGTTGGTCCACAAATTGGGATTGGAAGTTTTTGATCATTTAAGCCCATATCCATTGGGATGGGTAAATAACGATGCAGAGTTAAAGGTAATAAAACAGTGTAAAATTAGATTTTTCATCGGTGTTGATTTTATACATGAAGTAGAACTAGATGTAGTTTCCCTTGATGTATTTGGAGTCATGTTTAGAAGCCCCTACGTGTACATTCGAGATGAAATATTCATGTGGAGAGCCAACCAGTACCATCTCATCAAGGATGGAAAACAATTCACCATCAATGCACATAAAGGCAAGTTAAAAAAACTTATTTGTAAGTGTGGAATTTTCTCTACAAATCAGCTAGCTCACTGATATCATGTAGAAATTTCACCTGCAAATCCAAGTGATATATTCAATGTACAAAAGCATAATACTAGATTTACATCTACCATAAAATTTGCGGAAGCTATTCAACCATGAGCAACATCAAGCATGAACACATATAACTCATAAGAAGGAATCAATCACACATAACACAGAATATATCATTAGGGAAAGCACCAGCATAAAACCCCAACTCTGTATTATCAATCAAGTGGAGATCCTCGACAACATACAAAAAGAATAAGCTCAAAAGTTATCCTGCTCTCTCTGTAATCGGAAGATGAAGATCATAGACTACCTGGGCCTCAATATATAGGCCACAAGTCCTCCAATCTCCTATATTAAGTATTTCTCTTGGAAATAGATCCTTCTCCATGCAAGGAATACTTACTAGAAATATCCAAGCATCTAATAGTACATTGTCCCTCATATGATCTCAACTGGGTCTTTGTCTGAACTGACATGCATCAATTATCCATGAGGGAATGCTCAGTTACCTGAAATAATAGTTGTCACATGCATGCAAGCATTAACAAACTATATTTCATTATTGTAACAACTTGTTAAAATAATATAACTGGACTTGACTAAGTAAAAATAAGTCAACTGATTCTCTCATGATAGAATTGAACCTTATCTCCTTTAATCAAGGGATAAATTCCTATATCAAGGGAGAAAATAATTGCATGATCTCACAAAGACTTCAAGTTTAATTTTCCATAATTAATTAACTCATAGAGATTAATTACTTAATATTTTAAACTATTGTTAAGACCAAATTCGTTTTTACTTCCTATAGTTAGACCAGGGACTGCTAAAAATAAGAAGGGACCCAGAAATGTTATTTTTAGAAGATTTTATTTTTAGCAGTTTCACCTCTCACCCAAGGTAGCCAAAATTCTCATTTTCCAAACTATTATTTTTAGCAGTTTCACCTCTCACCTAAGGTGGCCAAAATGCTCATTGGCCAAACTGCTATTTTTAGCAATTTCTATTTTTACATTTCTTGTTGTACACTTTTCAACATTCCCTCTCAACAAGAAAGGATTCCTCTCGAACCCGATCTTGTAACTCTGGAATGTTCTGCATGCAACACATCCACCAGGTCCACTTGCTCCAACAACTCTTGGGACAAAAACACTCCCAACTGACCACTTTGTTGGGCTAGAAACATACTTTGATGCTCAAGCTCTACCTTCTGTTGACAAGTTCTCCCTCTCTAACATCTGCACTACTGCAACATCTCCATGCATCTCACACCATTGCACACCTCTCTGTGCCACCTAGCGTTGTGTAACACACTTGTGCCTCTCGCATTGTTGCAGCCTACATGCTATGCGTTGTCTTGTGATGTAATGAATTTGTGCACACACCCCTCCCTGCCAAACCCATGTTGGTCCACTGCCAAATATTCATGAGAAACAAGATGAGGGTTGAGGTAGATGATGAATGTGTGCATTTTCCTGTAATCACAATGCATACATTTACACTACACCCCTACCCCAATCCTTACCCATACTTGAGATGTGAGATTAGGTAGAGGGTAAGGATGGGATGAAATTTGAACCTTCAACCCCCACTCCGAGTATGAGATATGAGATGAAAATAACAAAAGGGTAAAATGCGAAAATGTTAATTCAAATTGATTCATTGCATATTCTTGTGTGAAAAAAGGTCCTTTATCATACAAATAAAAAGATATCATACACCAATTTTATATCTAACTTAACCATAATCTTAAATTAAATATTAATCATTGAAACCAATAAACATTTAATCTCATATGAACATGTTAAAATAAAAAAGAAAATATTTAATATACTTAATTAAGAGGTGGAAAATGCCTATCGTCCATTCCTTTCCACAATATTAACACAAAATCAATTACAAGAAATATGTTATTCATGGAAAATTCTAATTATCTTTCCATTTTAAATAATTATGTTAATGTTTTTATAAATATTTTATAATTTAATAAATTGAAGACAAATTTTGAAAAAAATAAATAAATAATTAAAATATAATATAATATGATTAATTTATCATAATTATGTTAATAGGCATGTTTATTTTGGAATAAGGCTTTTGAATATTTAATTTAATTATCTATGATTATTACGTAAATGGTATGAATTTAATTTCAATGGAATATTTAACAATATTCTTGGTAATATTCACAAATTGAAGGTTGAAATTTATTTTCAAAGTAATTATGTTTTTTTGCTTTCTTAATTAAATTGGATAATTAAAAAAATATCAAATGAACAAGTATTATATTAAATTATTTATATTTTTTTGAGCATGTGGTAATGATAAGCTATAGTATTGGCTTTGCACTCGAGTGCATGGATCGCGTGGTGGGGGTTGTTGGCTTTCTCGCACCCCACCCGCGATTGACTCCCGTCAATGTGTTGTTGCGTGGTCAGCCATATACCGGAGATTATGTGTTACAATGTGACTGTCGATAGCTGTGTGACAACTATGTGACTATATGTATATATGTAAATGAAAAAAGGGGGCCAATATCGCTGGGAACTAGTCCCTCCCATTTAAAAAAAGCTATAGTATTGGCTTATGGTATTATAGCAATTCCTAGAATCTTTTAATAAAGTGGAGGTGAATCTCCATGATTAAGAATTTTGTTACATATTTTAATAAAATAAATAATATTACAATTTAATTGATTTTTATGATTTTTTTAATTTAGCAATATGAAATGTATCATAAAATAAGTGTTTGGATTTTTTTATGAATTGATATTTATGTGTATTTACCACCCATTTAATTATAAATTAAATTGTATTCTTTTATAAATTAATACTTATTTGTATTTACTACCCATTTAATTTATATAATTACATCAATTAACAACTATTTTTATTTTTATGATAATACATTTGTTATTTTCCATCGGTGTGGAACCTAGTATATGTACAAGAAACTATTTGGAACCTTCTAAGTAGTGTAGAGATATAATAAACTTGAGTGTGGTAGGTATGATCAGAGAGAGCATGTTTGTTTGTGTAGGGACATAATAAATCCTGAAATGCACTTCCTTAACAATGTCAAGATTGAGATGGATCACTCTAGACATTTTCTAAATAATGTTTCATAGATTATTTGTGTCCAATCTTGAATTTCACAAACTTTTTATTTATTTTTTAATAATTTTTAATTTTTAAAACATGCATGCGTAAAGGTACACATGGCTCTCTAATATTAGCTTCCAAGCGTAAGATGGTCATCATTGCACTTTCATATCATCAAAATACTTCAACTTCTAAGTTATTCTTATTCCCTCAAAATTAATAAATGTTGTCCAAATAATTAAATACAGATAAAGATGCTCGTGAATAACACCCTTAAAGCCTATATCCACTCCCAACTTGTTGCCACCGCATATGTTGATTGCTAATCTTTTTGGATGGTGACTAGTGAATATTAGGCTCTTGTTTTGTATTAACCATGTGGAACCTGCAATTTTCTAAGCCCGAAGTCAATAGTTGAGAGGGGACAGGAGTGCACATTTATTTAATAAATAAATAAATTGTTTGCTTTCCCTTTCTTAGACTTTTCCTTTCACTTTTTTATAAAGGGTAAATTGTGGTGCCTACCAGTTACTTGTACACATTAACTAATTGATTAATTTATGTAAACGTATGATTTGTTACACCAACCTTGTTCATGTGCTTTGCTTTCAAAATTAGGTATAGAATGTTTAACTTAAGACTCATGTAAACCTCCTCGTCTCTTTTGAATTTTCAAATTCAAGTGTTTGAGAAGGGTAAATAGTTTTGTGTTGAAGATAACGTTCATCATCTATGGGTGCTAGCTGGGTTCGCAAGTGGGTGCTTGCCATATTCCCAATGGTCAAGGATCTTATCCCTCTCTTAAGTCTTTTGATTATCTTTCTTTAATAATCATTGTTATGTAGTATTCATAGGTTGTTAATCATTTACAACTTGTTTGGCATGTCATTGCAACCCCCTCATTACAATGCTTTCATCATGGGTGCTCGCTCTATTGCCAATGGTTGAGGATCTTATCCCTCTCTTCTTAACACTATGTCCCTTGATTACCGTTTATTAATAATCACTCTTATGTAGTATTCATAAGTTGTTAACCATCTACAACATGTTTGGCATGTCATTGCAACCCCCTCATTACAATGCTTTCATCATGTCACTGTAATCCTTTCATTACAATACCTTTATTGTGCCATTGCAATCCCCTCATTACAATACTCTCATCCTTTCATCACTTTAGCCTTTTAGCATCCACTTCTAACAATGCACACCCCATCATTTTATTTGGCACTATATTTTCTCCTCTATAATCTAGTTTGGCTTATTGTTCTCTTGTGAAGGATCATCCTTCTATTTTGTGGCATTGTTGGTTTCCCACTCTTTATGACTTCCTTTAGCTCTAGCTATAGTATTATCAAGGATGCTTTTGTGATTGTGTTCGATAGGCCAAGGATTATGACATTGTTTTGCTGGCACCATTTTCTATTCTCTGCAACTAACTTCAACATTGTGGAGGATTGTGACATTATTTTGTTTGTGAATATTGTTTTCCCTTATCTATGACTGGGTTCATCTCTAGCTCTAGTCCTGTTAGGGATCAAATCTATCTTTATCTGACTCATGGCTCTACCAAGGACTATTGACATGGTTCATGGACATTGTTTTCCTTTCTCTACGATTGAGTTTAAGTCCGTTGAATATTGTCACGTTGTTTTTGGGCATTGTTTTAAGGATTGAACTTTTAAGTATTAAAGTGTAAAAACCTTGGCAAACCTTAATAGTTCCTAATATGAAAACAATAAAATGTTGGTGATTTTTTTGTAAACATATTCAAATTTTTAATGATTTGTATAGTCTCTATAAAAATTTCGTGATTTTTAAGATAAAATAATTTTATCCTATAAAATTTGGGCAATTTTTTTTCAAAATAAGTAAATACGCAAGAATCCTTTTTTTTGGAAAATGCCTAGAAAATTAGCCCATCTATAAAATTGTGCCCGTAAATTTTTGTCTACCATTGCCTCCTACATAGAAAAAGACGAGTACAATTGACATTGAAATAAAATGAATCTTTACTTGAATGAATATTGTATTTTCCTTGGGCATTGAACATGCCTATGTATTAGAGAGTTTAACAAAGAATTACAAGAGAAAAGTCAAAAATAAAATGTAGAAATGGGAAAACAAAAATCATATACGGATAGTAAGACTTGGGGTATCACATGGAAAATCTGCATTTGGATGGCAAGTTGATATCAAATGTCAAAAAAATCTCTAATACGAATGTTTTCTATAAACTTGTAGAGTTGCTATTTTTATTTTTTTGTTACTCACAATGTTTTGCATATAAGTTGTAGACGAAAAACAAATAAAAAGTAATACCTTTTATTTGACGATGCTCTAATTCAGCCAAAACTCGAAAAGAAAAAAAACAACAAAAAAAAATTACATACTTTCTTCACAAGATCCCTTAGTTGAACACCCCTTTACAAATTGTTTTAACTAACCCTCTATATAAGACCCATCTACAAACTATAATTCATTGATAATCCCCATTTTTTGAAATTATGTTCTCATGTCATAAGTATAAACATTGTTTTATACAAACTATATTGCCATTATACATATTGATGTTAATTATGTTCACCATGTCAATATTTTTGCATGCATGAACTCATGTTTACTATGTCAACATTATGCAAAGCATAAAGTTATATGCTCACTATGCCAACATTAATATGATTTAACATGTCCGCATGGGAATTATAACTCTACAAACAATAAAGGATGATTTAGTAGGCATCATGTTAATGCACTTATATTTTGACATGTTTATTTTTAATAGTAATTCAACAAAGACCCTCTTGTTTATTTTGTTATGGTATGTATATTTTATTAGGTTTATATGTTTATTCCAAGTGTAATAAATCTCCAATGTAGTGATTCCTAGAAATATATATATATATATATAAACCATCATGTAAACAGTATCAATCATGACACTAACTGAGGTTGTAAATCATCATATTGATGTTATTCCAACTACATTAACATTGTTCCTTGGGAAACTATTACTCTAAAAATAGCAGTTCTTCCACTATAATTTAGCAAGGACTCCGCGTTTTTTTTATATTTGTTTATATGATATTTAAATTTTGTTTTGTTATTATGTTATGCAAAACATCCCTAAATAACAACAAATGTTATAAATCATGACATCACTATTAATACATCTGAACATTGTGTTGAAGCTCCGAAAATCGGGTCGACAACAAGGGGGATACCCACCCGGTCCGGACCTTGGTTGGCAGCTCCTTATCCGTTTGGTATAGCGGGTCCGTCTGGGGATAACGGGACCAGTTTCCCGACTTTGGGTGTGTGTGTGTGTGTGTAGAGTTGAACTATGCTGATCTAAGAGAAATTTAAAGCTAATCTAATTCAGACTCTTTAAACTAACTCTATATTATTGTAATCTAATGAGAAACAACACATCTAATCTACACTAACCTGGAGTGTATATCTTCTATTATGCGATCTAAAAATATTTCGAACAATAACCGGTAATAAAGATCATTCAACTATCACAAGAATAGAAATCATTAAAGATAAACCACTTTGCATAAGAAGTTAGGCAAAACAGTTGTGAACAACATATCGCATAATAATTTATTTATATGTCAGACATAAACAATATGACTCCACCGTACAAAAGTGCCAAATGATAACCCATACATTCATACAATGACATATAAACAACTGAAACTATAAATCACTTAAAGAACCCATAAGCAGGAATAGTCAAAGAATAAAAGTACCATTTAATGACTGATTCCTACTCATAAGCTTCAAGCATAATGATTTATTTTCTCTCCTTCTCTAACATTCTACTAGAGTACAGAAGGGACATTCAGTATTAGCAGATATCAAATGCAAAATTAATAAACCTTTGATCATCCATTCATCAAAACCACCTCCGAGGGCGCAAAAGTGCATGTTCTAAGGACGAGTTTTGACAAATTCCTCGCGGACCCTTTCCTAAAGGCCTTGAGAAGGGTTAAATACTACTAAGCATTAACTTTGATTACATAAATTTAGGATCCAGTTTTCAAATGACCGTCCTTCTGATAAAGCAAATTATTTCTAAAATTAAATCTGACTTTGAACTATTTCTGTATTTTCTCCTTAGTGCTGTAAGTGTGCAGCATTCGCCTGAGAAGAGTCGGTTGGTTGCCTTCCCCTTTCGTGTGTGCTATAAAAATAGAAGTAATAAGAGTTGGCACAACTTTCTGGTAAACTATAAGATATTTTAGAGAATCTCCCGCTGACTTGATGTATACTTGGAAACAACTCAAATTTCCCTCAGACTGGTTCTGCTTTTGCTATTTTGGTTTCTGTCTTTGCGGATGACTTGATGAGTTAAAAGATTTTACTTTCTGAGAAATTCTCTGGATTGAAAACTGCCTTTGTTCTTCGTGGCGGGCTTTTTGGCGTGTAAGTTTCAGGTCTTCTTGTAATCATGCTGCTTTTGTGTGCCTTTAATTCTGAGCTTCAGATGACCTATCGGTCATTAGCGTCTGTTGAGTGATACTCGAGATTCTGTAGTTCTATCGCATGCGGCACCTATTTATGAAGAGATCTCTTCTGTGTCCTCCGAGCATTGGCGCTTTCCCCTTTTCCTTAGATGTTTCCTACAAAATTGCTCCATGTTATTTCCTGTTTTATAGTTTGCGTAAAGGAAAAGAGTAATGGAAATAAAGATTGACATGGAAGCTTCAGATCTTATGTGTGCATAATTATGACATTTAAAGTGAACTGACTTTTTGCAACACAAAAAGTAGCCATTCGTACAATCATTAATTTCCTTTTTAAAGGCGCGCGCTTAATTTTGATTAATGGGCAGCTTTGCTTGAATACTGTGCCGAGAAAAATTCGCGCTCATCGCAGAACGCAGATCGCAGATTTGTGTTATAGTATTTGTGGTATCGCGATATCGGATCATCGCAAATCGCAGATTTGTGTTATTGTGTGCCGCTTTACGCGATGTTGCAACATGCGATGTCACACATCGACCGTCGGAGATTTCTTAAATTTCTTATTTAAGGGCGCTTATGGTGAATGCGATGCGATGAATTTTGCATCGTTCCTTCGTAGTTTGTCATGCCCATAAGAGAAATGTTTCCTTGCTTTGCTGTGATAAAATTGTAAGGAAAAACAAAAAATGTTCATAGAGATGTTTGTTTGAATTTTTTACTAAGGGTCCCCTATTTGCTTGGTGTTATTGCTAATATCAAACAAAAGAGGGGGGTTGTTGGTGGCCACAACAATGGCAATTCACTGGGAAGAACCATTTATCTCTGATTTTCACTGAATTTCAACTTCCGAAACAGAAAAATATTCATAAGTCTAAACTTTGTTATGGACAGGTAGAGTACATTATGTATTATCCTATCAATGATACTTTGTTTCAACCTTTCTCTATTCCAATCGTTTGCTTCCTGAGGTTTAGCTTTTGTATTTACACCAGCCATTACTTGGTCCTTTTTTAAAGATAAAATGAGGTCATCTCTGCTATGCTGGCTCTTTTTAAAATATGCTCACTTACCGTAGGTAGAGCCTCTGCTGCTAGCAGGCGTCCATAGCTTCGACAGGGTTACCTGTTACCCAACAATGATTCTTTATCCTGCTTAAGGCTATCTACAACTTTCTCAGAGAAAAACCCATTTGATACATTTTCTTTTTTATTCTCTAAAGAACAATGTCTTGGTTTGGTGGCAAAATTATGACTCAGTCATTCACTTGATTTACACTTTTGCTGAACAAGCTGGCTCATGATGAGACCCCTTGTCTTTTGATTGCAACAATTTTAAGTCGTTACCCTGTTTTGGTGGACAATATTGGCAAATTCAGCAAGTTATAATATTTGTGATCATGATAAGCCGGCTCGTGATGAGACCTCTTATTCTTTGAGATATAGTGTTTTCTTGGATTATTTCTCTGAATGCTGCGATTTCCTTTAGCAGGGAGGAAACCATTGTTTTTCCTTAAGAAAGTTTTGGACGATAATAATAGAGTTTGGAAAATAGCAGTTTTACAGAGAATACTCATTTTACTATTGATACCTTTCATTGTGCTGATATAAAACAAGTTTTTGCCAAAGGTTACTTTCATAAAAAAATTTGAAGTCGGAACTAGTATCATATCTAGGGTAAAGTTGGACTCTATCCGTTAATAATAAAGATAAGATTTTTCGAAAAAAATTTACTGTTTCTACAAGCGAAAAATCAAAATCTAACAGAGGATTTGGTGTCCATTTGAAGTGAACTCCTGTAGTAACCATCTACAACTGGTTTTATTTCTAAGAAAGAAGAAAAAACAAAAAACTATCCTACAAAAATTTAGAAGAGTAATCTTCTATGGAAAGTATATTTTCAGGATTTGTCCATTAACAGGCAAAGAATCCTTTCTACCTGCTAAATCCTGCAACA
>APFE031091724.1:0-15219 GCA_000404065.3 Pinus taeda | reverse complement strand
CAGACCTGAGACCAAGATTTAGACACAAAACAACACATTATTTTATGATCTTTTATTGTCAATATTATATTATATGTTTTCTAATGACATTGCATAAATATTCATGTCCTTTTAATACAAGCTTAGGTTAAACACTTCAACATTGAAAGGGTTGATTTGAAAAATCTTACTATCACATTTAGATATACATTGAGATATTTTAATGTCAAAATATCACAATCTCAAAATACCAGGAATTTCGGAGCAAATGGTTTCTCTGAGGTCAATACAATCGAGTTTCAATGCACAAATGAGACCTATCTATTTCCTAAACCATGTGAACATATTAGGGGAAGCTCTGTACTCTAGCTACTCAAGGCCCTCCTTGCACTTAGCACCCTAGAGCTACTTAGAAGGTAGCTCGGAGGTTGAACCATATTATCATCATTATTTCATTTATGAATGTGACTTTTAGAAAGAGTGAATGTAGTAAATTATTAAATGGTGAAGTTTGATAATTAGGACTCAAATCCACTGGAACATGGAAAACACTAAATAATTGATAGTTTTTCACTGTAAGTGGGGAAACAAAAAGATCAATTGATAATTGATAGTTTTTCACTGTAAGTGGGGAAACAAAAAGATCAATTGCTGTTTTTTCACTATAAATGGGGAAAGAAATAGAACAAATACTCAATATGGATCTAACAAATGGCTTCCACAACTTAAGGATGCATTTTTCAATTGAAGGATCCGTTATTCATGGCTTAGGAAGACCATAGCAAGACCCTTCTTACCTAGATCATCATTTGATTGGTTTTTTTTTTGTGGTTAAAATCATCTTTTGGTTCCTTAAAATGAAAACAGAAATTATTTCGTAATCTACACAAAACTAGATTTCAAAACATTGAAAGATTTGTTTCCATGTATTTATAATTACATTAGAAAAACCATGTGAAGACCAATCTATTGATTGCTAAGCCTTTAGCATCAACCTCAATTGTATATTGTATATTTGCAAGTATATAATATCTCATAAAATAATAATAAATGATCCTGGTATGAATCTAGAAATATCATTTACAAAAATGAAGAAAACAAACATATTGCTCAATGCAGTGGGCTCTCTGCTTAAAACAGCAGCAGCAGATGCATAAACAAACAAGTGAATCAAATATTTCAGTTTTATTTACATCAAAACAAGATTTACATGGCACCAGGCTCCAAAAATAGAGTATCCACTCTCAATCCGTCTTGGTGAGAACATAGATGGCCTATATTATTCCTGGTAAGTACCTAAAAAGTGTCAGCAGCAAACATAGCCAGAATTCAGTCTGTCACAATATAACAACAAACCCATCAGTTATGATCTAAAATGATGAACATAATCTTTATGCCAGAACCAAAAATTTTAAAAGGAGATTAAAGGCTTTTGCCGTGGGATGAAGTTCTCTCACATGGCCCATGTTGTTTTTGTTTGTGTTAAAAATTTAACAGGATGTCAAACAAATATAGGTCCCACCCCCTGCCGTTGGGCTCCTTTAGTACTGAGGTACACCCCCCATTTCATGTTGGGTAAGACTATGTTCTGCATGTGGATTGATATTCCGACACTTTAAAATTGAAATGACTCCATGGAATAGCAATGGGTGGGTATCGGTATATTGTTGATATCGATTAACCTTATTTGTTAAAAATGTCATGAAATCTCTTGAGGTCAGACTTGTGGACCCTTTTTTGCTTGTGGTTGTCTTACCTGACTAGAAGGTAAGGTTATCACTTACCTTTCACCTATCATTAATGATTGCGACTTTCCCTTTAATCTAAAGGGCTCCTTATTGTGTAACTCATCAAAATTTGTTTTCATTGACACTGAATATGCATTGCCCTTCTTTGATCAAAAAATATTATCATAGTTTTCCCTTTTAAAGAGGAAATTAACTGAAGCCAGACTATGGAATGGCCTTTCAAGCATCAAGGCCCTTTTTAGTTGGGAGGTGTTTTTTGTCATGTTTGGCATCTAATAACTGTAATGGTTTTAGAATATTATGTTTCGGACTCCCTTCCGTTTCTTGACCTAAAGCATTTCCCCTTTAGAACATGCCACATTCTGCAGGTTCACATTTCCTTGTTTGCATCTATTCAAATTATAGAAGGAAAATCATGCATTCAGTCTTCAAAATCGAAATCTCTTCATCAATTATGTCATTTAAATCATGAATTTGATCACAAAGATTTGTGTGCTATAACAGACTGTATAGAGATATGGACATCTGGACATGCGTTGACCTAAAGAATCCAGCTTATTGTGGTCGTTTTTTATTTTACCCAGGTGATTGATGCATTGGACCTTTTCATTGACTGTCAATTCATGGGTGGTCATAGGCATTAAGTCATGTGTGGTACTGATAATGCTTTCCTTGATGTTTAGCTGGAAAATAATTTATTTGCCGGTGTCCCGATAATGAAATAGCTCATAATTGTGAATTACATAGGCTTGTTCAAACCCAATGTTCCTACTCTTGTATATGTTTTAGCTGCTAGTGTTCAATGAAGCAACCTTTGGCATTGTCACTACTCACAGTGGTTCAATTTCGATACCGTTTTCATGCTTTTGAGGGAATGCTGTTAGCTTTCTTTCATCTGGGAGAAAATCTGGCCATGGAAATTTCAAGCCTAGATCATACCTGTAATTTTGCTCTGCTTAATATTTTTCTTGCTGTTAGATCTTATTATTCGCTTTTTACTCAAATATTCAGGTTTCTATCACAGATCACATTTTATGAAGATGATGTAAGGTTTAAAATCTGATTGTGATGCAATTCACCTGATGCAGACCCCTACAGAGGTTGAGTTTTTCACTGAATATGGTGAAGCAAGTCGCTACAAGATTCAGGAGGTTATAGGAAAAGGGAGCTTCGGTGTTGTATGCTCTGCAATTGATACTCACACTGGGGAGAAATTTGCAATAAAAAAAATAAATGATATCTTTGAACATATTTCTGATGCAACCCGGATTTTACGTGAAATTAAGCTTCTGAGGCTGCTGAGCATCCTGATATTGTCGAAATCAAGCACATTATGTTACCTCCCTCTAGGCGGGAATTCAAAGACATTTATGTGGTATTTGGAGTTATGGAATCAGATCTACACCAAGTTAGTAAGGCAAATGATGACTTGACGCCAGAACATTATCTATTTTCTTGTACCAGCTTCTACGAGCTCTGAAGTACATACATACTCGTAGCTTTCTTTTGCCAATATTCTTATTTCTAAATAAGTTTAAACTTTAAACCTGGGAAAGGGTGTATATTCACTAGATATATGGGTTGTTTATGTGAGTAGGCAATATTTGGTTACTATTCTGTTAAGATTGTGATTTTTGCTTTTATGTTGCAGGGGTTTTGTCTAATTTTAATTTATTCTCACTATATTTTAACGCATAATTATTGTGTGAAAATTAATATGTATGTATAGCAGCTAGCCTATTTCCTTTTTGCCTTCCTCCAGTTTTATAGATAAAACAATCTGAACCATGAGATCATTCTGTATGCTCTTTTCTTTCTATGTATTTCTGCATTACAGATGTATTGACAATCCAAGTGCAATATACAAGTTATTAAACAATAATTATTTTAATCATTTTCTGTCACATCAGCTATTTATACTCTTGATTGAAGTCCCTATTTATTTCACCATGGTAATGTCCACTATAGGCATAGGGGCTCATTATTGTTTTGTAATTGTTCACAAGTCTAAGGATCAGTTTTTTTACCACAATTTGACATATGTGGTCCGTTAACCCTCAAACCAGTTTAGTTTGATTCAGTGATTAGAAATCAATCCTTTAGAATAATGGTTCAATCTTCAAATGCTCTAATTTTCATCTGTAACTGCAAGAGTTAGTCAATTTGAGGATTCACAATTTTGATCTCTGTATTTTCCCCATGCATTGTATTTATAAATCATTTCAAGCAGTTGCACATTGCAATTGTGCTTTATTCACTTCCAAAAATATATATTTTAGTACTTTGTGAAGTGCATATGCTTCTTTCTCGTTTGTGTACTAAAGGGTATTTGGTTTAGGACATCGATCCTGTTCAAATATTCTTGTTAAGTTTTAACTGTGTTTTTAAGAATCTATTGTGACTGTGAAGCACCTTCCCATTTCAGGGAACTTAGTATGGAAGAAGAAATGTGAATTCTATTCTCTAATTTGTCAACTTTATGTTCTTGTAGCAAATGTGTATCATCGGGATTTGAAACTGAAGAATGTTTTGGCAAATGCTGATTGCAAGCTAAAAATATGTGACTTTGGCTTAGCAAGAGTTGCCTCCAATGACATGCCCACAACAATCTTCTCGACGGTATACTATTTTAAATCTATATTATACAGATCCAAATCTAATAAGTTGCTATATTGTTATATCTAGTTTGACAGGGTTTCTGTTGAATTCTCTGTTTGATTTTGATTGTTGTACTTTAGTTAGTAAATTTCCCATTTTTAAGATGTATATATTTGATGAAGTGCAGGACAATGTTGCCACAAGATGGTATAGGGCTCCACAGCTGTGTGGATCCTTTTTCTCCAAGGTATAAATTCTTTAAAGGATTCATTGTTAGATCTATTCTAACAATAATTGCATTCTACTTAGTCTATTGTGACTAACTATTCTTAGATGTATAGCATTCTTCTCATCTTCTTGCTTCTCTAGATGTTATGGAACTAGGTGTTTGCTTGGTATTAGTGTGTTGATTTCAGTGTTGCGAAAATCACGATAACATAAAAAAATTGTGATTTTTTCATTTTCTCGGTAATATCGCGCGATTAATTAAGTGATTTTTTCATTTTGAAAAAATGTATTGCTTGTTCCTCAATTTATGCCTTACGGCGTTTCTTTTGCAGCATTTGGTGCAAATGCTAGTTCGAGTTCAGTAAGATGCACGGGATATTAAGCTCACAATATTAGATTCTCAGATTAATATATGAATACTAGCCCAGATTTATAATCATAATTACAGATTGTAGCATCCCATTTACTGTTCAAAACCCTTAATGGCATATGATTACGGTTAAGAAATGACGATGTTGGATGTCGTTGTATGCAATAAGAAATTTACTGGTTTTAAATGAAATATTACATCTATATATTAATAATTATTTTTAAAAACATAGAAATATTATAAATTAATTTATAGGATTTATAAATTGGTTAAATTTGTTAGAATTATTAAATTTTAAAAAGAAAATTTAATATGTGTAAAAAATAGATTGGAGTTGAGATGTATTTTGTTGAGTAGTGATTTTTTTAAGTGGATTTTTAATTGAGATTTAAATACTTATTAGATTATATAGTTTAATATTTTGTATTATATAAATAGATGTTTTTATGTTTTCTTTCCAGTTTGTATTATATAAAACAGTACATATACATAGTTACATATTATCATTATATACTAGGAAAATCAATCAATATTCGGTTGATCGGGATAATAACTATATGTCACTTTTAATAGCATCCCCCAATCTATATATCGAAAAAATTGATGTTTATGAATAACCTATAAAATGCTCATTTTCTAACATTGTCTTCTAAAATTATTTTCATGTACAGTAATCATCCATGTGTGTTTGTTTACATATAAATTATATACAAAAAGTAGATCAAAAAGTATGTTATAGAATACCTATTATATTGTTTCGTTGCTCAGGAGACAAATTGTGAAGTGCTCTACCTAGGCATGAGGATACTTCTTTCTTATATCATCCTTGTCATCATTTTTATCTGAATGTGCATTCCATCTAGTGTATCCAGTAACCCCTTCTTTGACATCCTGTCTGCATTTCTATTTTAGTCATGACTGATGTTTTGTATTTTGGAATGTTTAGAGTGGTCCATAAACTTTGTATTTGACTTAACCAACCTTGAAGTGAGTTCTGTTGTATATTGTTTTTTCCCATGATATGGTCTATAATACATAAGGAATCTCCATAGATGTGCATTTGTGGGATATCCATGAATTTAGTGAACCATATTAATCCCTACAAAGCAATAGCTTTTGCTTTCATACTCGATCCTTCTCTCGTATACTAGTGTATCCAGAACTCTTGGTCTTAAGAATATTTTATCCAAATACCACATTCGTATCTCTCTCCTTGTGAAGCCCCATCAAAAAGACCTCCTGGGTATGTATTACCCGATGCCATCCCCTTGTCTTCCTTGTTCTTCTGCAAAGTTCCATTTTCCTGACCAAAATCAATCCATCGATCTATGTAGTCACAAATCATATCTTCTCTCCACTTTTTACTTCCAAAGATAAATTGATTGCACCATTTCCAAATTTCCCGGAAGACTGCGAGAGAGAGCGTCCTCCATCTGGTACATTGTGTACTCCACCATTTTAAGCAGTAATTTATGGTATTGAATTGGATATATGGAATCTTCATAATAGCAGTGAAATGCTTCCAAATACTAACAAAACTTGGGCATTGTAGAAATAAATGTGTGTTATCATCACCTTCATTCCTACATAGGTAGCATATCCCTAGGTCATATCGATTTCTCTTTTGTAAATTGTCCCATGTAAGGTTCTTATTCTACCATGTCAGCCACAGGAACATGGTTATCTTTATACGAAGTTTTGTATGTCAAAATTTATAGAACCAGCACCTATCAAAGATCTGTAGTTCTTTCATGTAAATATTAAAGTAACAGTGTGCTACTTCTAAACTCCCCATATTTCTTTTTTTTCCTGTTCCATGTAATCTGGTCTCCCCTACGGTCATAACAAATGCCATCGCTCTTCATCAAATTAATGATTCAGGTCCATTCCTGTTCAGGATGTCCTATGAGGTCCAATTGGTTGGGCTCCATCCAGATTGGTATGGTACCAATCCGCTCTAGGATGACCTGGTTCTAGACAAAGATGCCTTTACTATTGAGGAAATTTATTAACTCTGTTGAAATAAGTGAATGAATGCTCATACCTAGGATACAATCTTTCCCTAATATAATCCTGTGTCTAGTGCGGAAAAGCCAGGATATGTTCTATAGAAAATTTCTTTTATCTTGTTGAAACTGCACTAGATCTTTGATCCTTTTTTATTTCCAATAGATCTGTGTCTCATCTAGCAAGTAAATTCCTTATTCTTAAGATATTTGAAGCGAATTATCTTACCCCATATGCCTTCACTGAAAATACCCCTCCATAATGATTTAAGCAACAATGCCTAGCCAAGACATCTGACATTTATAACTCCCCATCCTCCAAGCTTTTTTGGTCTGACAATCTTCTCCAATTTGACCAGATGGTATTTGAAACTTTTTCCAACCCCAGACCAAATGTATTATGCCATTATATGATTGAGTGAGTTTAAAATAAGTTGCAGGATTCGAAATAGGTGAGCCCAATAGACTCCCAATTGCGTGAGCACTGACTGGGTGAGGGTGATACGACCTCCCATAGATAGGCACCGGCGTTCCCACCCCTTGATTCTTATCTGAAATCGATCCACGAGGCACATCCAATCTATGTTCTTGTATTTTCCTGTCTTTAGGTGATATCCTAAGTATTTCATGCCTACATCCAGAGGTTCCGCTCTCACCCCGAAATTCCTTTGAATATATAAGATGTCTTCTAAATTACATGATCCATATAGGATGGAGGATTTGAGCTCATTCATAAAGAGGCCAGTGACTCTTTCAAAATTCTTGAAAATTTGGGATAGAGTGAGTCATTGAATCTATTGATCATTCCCATCAACAAAATATTGTCTACAAAGAAGCTGTGTGAGATTGAAATTTGATTGCTAATTTTTAAAGCATCAAATTGACTTGTTGTGACTGCTTTTTTGATGTGAAATCTTAGAGCATTCATGGCTAGTATGAATAGGAGGGGAGAAAGAGAGCATCCTTGTCTAAGTCCCCTTCCAACTCCAAAAAAACGAGATGGATAACCATTAATTACCACAGCGTATCTGACTGTTGTGGTGCATGCCATTATCCATTCAACAGCATTTGGTCTTATGCCAATTCTATGAAGAACCATTCTCAAAAACCCCCAGTCTAGGCAGTCATATGCCTTTTGAGGTCCACCTTCATAACTATGCCATTCATCTTTTTTCTCTGAATAGTATGCATGCATTCCTGAGCAATGACCACAGCATCATGTATTTGCCTGTTCTGGAGAAAACAATATTGCTCCAAGCAAATGTATTTTGATAAGGATGCCTTAATCTTAGTGGTGATTGTCTTAGATATAATCTTATAAATAAGATTCCAAAGTGAAATTGGACAATAATTAGCAAAGGTAACAGACATTGCCTTCTTAGGTATGAGTGCAATGAAAGTAGAATTTATATAAGGATGTATAAATCCCTTGATTCTAGATTCTTCTACCATTCTTAGTAAGTCCTCCTGAAAAATGTTAAGGAAATGAACAAATAATTCAACCATCCAGTTGTCCAGTCCTGAGCTTTTGTCACCCTTCATCGATTTTAAAACCTAGGTCTGTTCCTCCATCACGACATGTTTATACAACTCGTGATTCGCCTCCTTGTTAAACATCGTAGGGTATTCACTTACCCCCTAAATTTGTGCCTCCCCGCCTTGTTCCTATATGTTATAAATTAAAAGTGAGTTTGGTTTGATAAATGAGTAATTCACAATTGATAATACAAGTGCATATTTTTAGAGCATTTTTGCAAATACTTAATATATCACTTCCTTATGAACATAAAATACGTGATAATGTAGGATTTATATGGTTTATTGTAATGTGGAATTTCTTGGAAATTCACTTTATATGAAATATCATATAATTTATGGTATAGGTGGGTGAATGGATCAACACAAAATTTCTTGTAACCTACTATCTTACTTGTTATTCTAAATGTAAAACTAAGCTAATTAGTCCAATATCTATAATTAAAAAAAATATTTAAATTATAATTTTAATGATTTAAAATATTGGAAAAATGGTATATTTCAATATATGTAAGAGGTATATTGCCAAATTTTGTCTGTATTGAATTTTAAGTAATAGATTTTTTTCATTTGAATTCGAACTCAAATTTAATAACTATATAATCTAATTTTTTCAGTACCAAATTTAGAATTCAAACTTGAACTTGGTAATATAGTTTCAAAAGTATTTTTATATTTAACTCCTTCTAAAACTTTTATGTCATTCCAATTATGTAGATTATACCATTCAAATTTAAAATTCCAAAAAATCTGTTTAAAACAAAAATGTGATTTTTCATTATTTATATGTATTTTTATATTTAACCCTCAAAACTTCTGTAACACTTAGATTATATAGATTACACCAATCAAATTTAATATTTGAACAAATCTTACTACACCCATCAAATTTAACATTTCGACAAATCTCAACTAAATATCCAGCACTTTTCATTCTTTAAAATATTCTTTTATAAACCCAAACTTGGAATAGTTGCACATAAGCTTATATAGCTGAAAGGAATCCACATTAAAATTATTAAATTTTTGTATCGAGAAGCTTTCATGCATTAATTGAATGAAGTATTCCGGTCAATGGAATTACATTAAGCTTTTGGGTTTGATAAGCTTTCTGGCGTTAATTGGATTAAGCTAACATTCGCATTTTTTAAGATTTCTTACGTATCTTAGCCCGTCTGATCTTCTACATAATCTAATCTAATGTTTTATTGAAATAACCACTGACGGAGATTCTCAACAGTGAACCAGGCTTACATTGTTATATATCATTATTGCCCACTTCAAAAATTTCAATATATTGAAGCCCATGCAATTTCAAAATATTCAAACTGAGGTGTTCCAGCACAGAGTTTGTCGAGCATGCAGCAAGCAAAATGGTGTATGTTGGATTCTGTTAGTTTATATTATTTAGATGAATGATAGGGAGAACATGGGATTATTGGGAGACAATTTGAAATTGATGTCCCACGACAACTATGACACCTCGAACAGAATTGTGATGATGTTACTGCTACCCGCCTCAACGCGTCGTTAGAGGCCGTCCACAGTAAAATATTATCGCACGTACTCGCACGATATTTCCCTTCTGTATGCATGCGCATCTGTTACAGTACTATCTATAAACATTTCTACTTACTCTGCAATTCCAGTCCCGAGTTTTGCGTAGCATATCTACAAAACTTCGAAGCCGTCTTCACTCATTTGTTTTCTCGATAAGTTTTTAGGTATCAATAATAACTTCAGGTCTCCTCCCATTTTCAATAAAATATATTGCCTCATCATCTCAATAAAATATTCGCAGTAAGTGCACTATCAGGTATCAATAATAACTTCAAGTCTCCTCCCATTTTCCATAAAATATATTACCTCATCATCTCAATAAAATATTCGCAGTAAGTGCACTTATGTATGATGTACACTATAATTTCGCCAATTTAATAAGGTGCAGTTCCGCTATTAGATATATTTCGGCTATTATAAATTTCATTTAATTGAAATAAGTTTTTTTTTAACGTTGTCAATACAATTTTATATATAGTATAGGAAATTTTCAACTTTTCTGTAGACACTATCCATCATCAAAGATCATGATCATGAAGAATAAAATGTCCAATATTTTAAAACCTTTACGCAATTGACTGTTCAAAAAATTTACTAATAATATTATAATGATTAATGGTAAAAATCCACATAATTTAAAGTTTTGAATATAAAAATAAATTAATATATTAAATAATTAAACCATAAATTATTATATTGAATAATTAAATTAAGTTATTTAATAATAAGAGTAATGCTGCTATGTAGTATAGTCTTTACTGTTATTTTTTTTGTATAGTGTTTGGGTAATGATGTATTTTTTTCAAAAAATAAATAAAATAAATAGTTGTAGACAATGAGTTAAGTTCTGCAATTGTGCACAATGAGTTAAGTTACACACATTATGTTATAAATTATGTTATAAGCTCTGGACAATGAGCTAAGTTTCGTACATTATGTTCTAAGCTCGACATAATGAGCTAAGTTCTACACAATAGGTTAAGTTTGTTGCTTTTGCAGAATAGACTAAGTTTCTCGCTTTTGTACAATAAGCTAAGTTTGTTTTTTTTGCACAATACACTAAGTTTCTCGCTTGTGTACAATAAGCTAAGTTTCTAGCACAAAAGTTATTAATTATTTTCTTGGTAATTATGTACTCGTTTTCCAATAATGAAGGTAATGACATATTAGTTTTTCAATAATTAAATAAAATAAATAGCTTTGCAGAATGAGCTAAGTTCCACACAATAGGCTCTACTGCTATTTAATTGATTTTTTTGCATAGTGTTTTGTGGATAATGACATATTCGTTTTCCAATAATAAAATAAAATAAATAGTTTCACACCCCACAATAGGCTCTACTGCTATTTAATTGATTTTTTTGCATAGTGTTTTGTGGATAATAACATATTCCTTTTCCAAAAATAAAATAAAATAAATAGCTCGGCACAATGAGCTAAGTTACACACAATAGGCTAAGTTTGTTGTTTCCACACAATAGACTAAGTTTTTAGCTTCCATACAATAGACTAAGTTTCTCATACAAAAGTTATTAATTATTTTCTAGGTTCCAATAATGAAGGTAATGATATATTTGTTTTCCAATAATAAAATAAAATAAATAGTTCCACAGAATGAGCTAAGTTCCACACAATAGATTATAAGCTCTACACAATTAACTAAGTTTTGCACAATAGGCTATAAGCTCTACACAATTAACTAAGTTTTGCACAATAGGCTATAAAATTTGCACAATGAGAAGTTCTGAACAATAAGTTATATGTTCCACACAATAGGCTAAGTTTTTCAATTTCACACAATAGGCTAAGTTTTTGGCACAAAAGTTATCAGTTATTTTCTTAGTAATAATGTATTCATTTCGCAATAATAAAGGTAATAATGTATTCATTTTTTAATAATAAAATACGTAAATACCTCCTCACAATGAGATAAGTTCTACACGATAGGAAAATTTGAGCTAAGTTTTGCACAATAGGCTATAAGCTCCACACAATGAGCTAAATTCTACACAATAGGCTAAGTTTCTCGCTTCCACACAATCTGATAAGTTTCTCATACAAAAGTTATTAGTTGTTTTCTCAGTAATGATGTACTTGTTTTCCAATAATAAAGATAAAAATGCATTTATTTTTCAATAATAAAATAAAATAAATAGTTGCACACAATGAGTTATGTTCTGCACAATACGTTATAACCTCTGCACAATGAGCTATAAGTATAACACAATAGGCTATAAGGTTGGCACAATAAGCTATATTTTGCACTGTAAGCTATAAGCTCCACACAATGAGCAAAGTTTTGCATAGTAGGCTAAGTCTCTCGCACAAAATTTATTTGTTTTTTCTCAATAATGATGTATTCATTTTCCAATAATAAAGGAAATGACCTATTAATTTTCCAATAATAGAATAAAATAAATACCTCCTCACAATGAGCTAAGTTTTTCACAATAGGCAAAGTTTCTCACTTTTTCACAATAGGCTAAGTTTCTCACACAAATGTTATTGGGTGTTTCCTCAGTAATGATGTATATGTTTTCCAATAATAAAATAAAAAGTTTTCATTGTATCCACTTATGCATCTCCCAAAATCTATTGATAATAAAACTAACATCAACACACATTACAATTAAAAGACCCCTATGCACTTCTCTGATTCCGCACAAATTATGCACATGTATTTGTTCTCTGCATAAGATCCCCACAAGAATAATCATCTCTGCACAACTACTTCCGTATTCAAGAATGTCTTTAGTCATTGACATTCCAAACTGATATTAATTAATTATTATATGTTATGAAATATGTTCCTAAATAAGAATAAAACTAGAGATTTGTATATTTATTATTTTAGTAAACTTTGTACAAAATTTTCATATAACATCCACACATGTAGAACAACCTCCACACAACTTCGTCCGCACAACTACTTATGCACTCAATAACACCTTTAACAAATCTTTGAACAACTACTTTTGAAATTGATATTAATTAATGATTATATGCTATGAAATATGTCCCTAAATAAGAATTTAAAAAAAAAAAAAAAAAATTATATTTATTATCTTAGTAAACTTTAAGATATGTATATTTACATTTATTAACATCAGCAAACACACAACAACCTCTGCACAATTTTTTCCTCATAACTACTTCAACACTCACTAACATAGTTAATTGACATTTGAAACCTTGCACATGATACCTCTGAACAGCTAGCTTCACACAACCACCTTTGTACAACTACTTCTGTATTTCTAAAAAAATGTTGTTAAATAATAATTAAAAAAAGAGAAAGCCTTCCCCGCATTCATTTTACCACACAACACTAACACATTTTAGCACACATGTCTATGCAAAAGACCTGGAATATCCCGCACATACTCCATCCTCCACACAGACGTTTTGCACAACCCCAATACTCACTATATAAAGGACCTCATCTCTCTCACACATACTTTGAAATATGCATAATAATATTAATTTGGCATTTGTTCAGCCGTATCCCCCACCCAAGGTCTATGCAGACAACCTGCAAGACGTTTTGCACAACCCCAATACTCACTATATAAAGGACCTCATCTCTGTCACACATACTTTGAAATATGCATAAGAAAACATAATAATATTAATTTGACATTTGTTCAGCCGTATCCCCCACCCAAGGTCTATGCAAACAACCTGCAACCACATGAATTATTGCATCATTGAACAGAGCATTAACATAATAGTGCCCTACAATTGCATCAATAGCTAGCTTTGCAAAACCACCTTCATACATCTATTTTCGCAGTTGGAAAAAATGTTCCTAAATAATAATTTAAAAATACAAAGCCTTCTGCATATTCGTTACACGGTTAATTTAACACCACCTTCTATGCAAAATACCCTTGTTCTCCCATAGATACTCTTTGACAAAATGAAACTGTACCAATTACTGCATCATTCATCAATATCATAGAACTCACTATGAAAATACCCCAACCTCTGCACATTTTCTCACAATTTGTAGATATCGTTCAAGGTAGTGGAATACCAATGTTTGTTACAACAAATATAATTACTTTACCATTTTCTTCAAACAATTGTGATTCTATTTAGAATTTTGTCTAAATGTATAAATGTAATATGTTTAATAATTTATATTGATTTAAAAACTTGTTTCAGCTTTTTATGGCAATGACTTATTTAGATATTTGTTTTGTAAACAAAGAAAGTCATTATTGTAAAGTAATGTCACCAAAAATTGCAACGTAGTGAACTTATATTGAATGAGTATTTATAGAACTTGTAAATTAGATAAATCAAGAAAACAATGTCAAAAAAGGACAATGTGAACCAAAATAAAAATAAAAATACATAGCATAGTGTTGGCATTATGGCTAATGTAATGTATTTTCTAGCAACCTATTTGAAAAAGATGCACTTGATGTCAACCTGGTCCAAATATGATGGTTATTGAACTAATGGAGATATCAGAAATATTGGTATAGATATTACAGTGAATATCGAAGAGTATTGGCAACTTAATCTCAGGAGGCATGAAAAATGTGAAGTTTGAGAAGTATACATGGTTATTGTGAATGAGAGTCGCATACATGGATAGGTCCTATTAACAAAAGTCACGTACATACGTAGGTCCTATTAACAAAAGTCATGTACATAATCTAACCCATGGAAAACTGGATACCAGGAGTCATTACCAAGGTAATTTCCCATAGTAATTGTGATGACAATGTCTATTTAATCCCATCAATGAATACCATCAACATTACCAAAGGATTTACCTATGGTATTAGCAAAGGCAAAAGCTATATAAGGATATGGATATCAATGGGTTAGGTGTGTAATGTCATGGGATATTTTATATGTGATCTGATCTGAAATAGGTGTGCACTAGAGAGCAAGGAGAATGCTCATATCTAAGATATTTGAAAGTGCATTAAGTACTAAAAGTTATACTTAACTGATTTTAATATCTAATGATGTAAGATCTGTTTGAATGTGGTTAAAGTAATCTGTGATTTGACAATGAGGTATGTGGAATATGTGTGTGGTGTTTGTAGTGAAGGTTTTATTCCTTGATTTAATATTTGTATGTGAGTTTCCTTAAGTAAGGTCACGTACATACATGGATCTTGTTTAGTATTATTGCATATAAATTATGTGATAATTTATTCAGTATGTTGAAATT
>APFE031091712.1:12920-31095 GCA_000404065.3 Pinus taeda | reverse complement strand
GGTTACAAGAATTGATCACTTATGCTCGACTACATGCGCTTATGCGTATGTGTAGTTGATTAGGCATTGATTACACATGTTGATGGCTACATGTGGCAATGTGTACAATGGAGTAAAGGTTGTTGTCATGCATGAGGTCACAACATGCATGGTTGATATGGCCTTGCATTATAACTGGACCCTAACTAGAAAGATATTTATGTGTTGATGCATTTATTTGCATATGTCTGTATGATGTTATGTTTATGTTATACATTTATCATGTTGATTTGTTGATCTTGTAGACAAGGTATCCTCTCCAAATTATACTAAGGTGTGTTGATTTATTGTGAATTGGTTTATCTGACATATTATGCATTACAGGAAAGAAATATCAAATGGCTAGCAAGATGGTTGACTACAAAGACTCTCCCTAAGAATCCGAAGAGTGGTATGTTGTTGGGAACTCTTTTGATTTGAAAGTTACACTGAGAAGCTTAAAGGAAGAAATAAGGAGTTGTAAGGTGGATAATGACAGGATCATATAGGCACATGAGAAGCAAGTAAAGGTTAATGCTATACTTCTTCAGAGTTTGTCAGAATTGCAACGACAAGGGCCACTTCGAATCAGCCATGGACAGGAGGACATAACTAATGTAGCATATGGAAGTAGGTCTCCTAGTGGACATGTGTCAAATAGATCTGATACGATGAGAGATGGCAGGTTGTTGGATGCTCGGGATAGGAGGGGCGATGAGTACATGTACTATTCTAGTTCTGCTTCTGACGAACACCATGATCGTCATTGTTATCACCCTTATAGGAGGAATGATAAGGGATAATTTCCAGATGAGATTAAGAAAGAAAAGCCACCTAATTTTGATGGAGATGTGAAGAAGCCGGAAGATGCAGAGGCTTGGATACTTGGGATGAAAAAATTCTTTGAGTTGCATGAGTACACAGATAACATGAAGGCCAAAATCGTTATCTTCAGCTTGAAAAGTAAAACAAACATTTGGTGGGAAGATGTTTAGCGGGTCAGAGACATCATGAAGGATGACTTGAGTTCTTTGGAGTTCAAGAGGCTTTTCAGGAAGAAGTACTTGTCATAGAGGCACTATGTCAGTAAGGCCAAATAATTCTATGAGATAAAGATGGGGTCAATGACAGATGAAGAGTACACAATCAAGTTTATGGAGTTATTGAGGTATGTACTGTATCTTACAGATAAGAAGGCTAAAGTTCAAAGATTTTTTAGTGGTTTTCCATTAGAATTTAGAGATTAGATTGAGTATGATGAGCCTCGGTCACTTGAGGAAGTCACTGGGAAATTGAAGCATTTCTATGAATATTCAAAGCGTAAGAATGAATCTCAGCAACGATGGAAAGAGAAAGACAAAGGTAAAGGTAAATGGAAGCCTAAGAGAAAAGGGCCTCAAAATGTAGATGAGAAAGAAAATATGGCATTGAAAAATAAGATCAATGTAGCTAGACAAGGACATGGGTTGTAGCAACAACTTAGAGGTGAGGGCACTGGTCGGTTGGAGTGTTGGACATGTGGAAAGGAGCACCATAGGAGAGATTGTCCGCAACATCAGGATGGTAGGCCTAAGATATATAGTGCGCAGGAGGCACAAAATCTTGGGGATATAGGGTAGATAATTCCTTGTATTTATGTAGCCGTGGACAACAGACATGCATAACATCAGGCATCTCTCATAGAGATGGACAGTAATATTTGTGATCAACTTATTTATATTTTGATTGACCCTGGATCTAATTATAGCTATGTTAGTCTTGAATTGGCAGATAAGTGTGGTTTGATTAAGGAATTGCATGCAAAGTCTTGGTTAGTGTAGTTTGCTATAGGTACAAAGAAGCAAGTTTGTCATTGGGCAAGAGCTTGTGCGCTTGATTTAAATGGTATGCCTATCGCTGTATATATGAATGTATTACCATTGGGATCATGCAATATGTTGTTGGGCATGTATTGGTTGTATTTTCATAGAACCAAGGTAGAATGTTATGAAAAAGAAATTGAGTGTGTTGATGACAATGGGGAACCAAGAGTCTTGTAGGGAAAGAAGAAGGCCACATCAGTTAGGATGGTGACAGCTATGCAAACAAATCATAGTCATAGGAAAGGGTGTATGGTATTTGCGGTGCACATTTCTAGTGATAAGGGTAAGGAGGTTGAGCATGCAGATGTGTTGAGAAGGTACCCATTTTTGTAGCAGTTTCAAGATGTATTTCCTGAGGATATTTTAGAGTTTCCACATCACAGGGAGATATAATTTTCTATTGAGTTAGCGCCAGGAGAAACTCCAACATCGAAAGCACCTTACAGGATGAGCACACCTGAGTTGGTTAAGTTAAAGTTACAGCTGAAGGAAATGTTGGACAAGGGGTACATTAGGCTGAGTGTATCACCTTGGGGTGCACCGATATTGTTTGTGAAGAAGAAATATGTAACTCTCAGATTATGCATTGACTACAAGCACTTGATGTAACAGTGCTAGTGAAAATTCCATGTAAAAATATATAAATACCATGGATGATGGGACACGTATTTCAAGTTGAATGGTGGGAAGGACATCCTAGTGGGTGTTCATATGGTTGTTTATGGCTAAGGAATTGGCAAAGGCAATGGCTATGGCATTAAAGAGGAAAAAAAAGTGTTTTGACACATTTATTTATGAAAATAATGGAAATTAGGAGAAAAGGAAGGTGAAAGGTCACGGGTTGCATGTGAGGAGGAAATTGAAGGAAAATAACAGAAAATGAAGAAAATAAAGGCCTCATTAACAAAAAGGATTTTGAGTATCAGTGGGCAAGACTTGGTTAGTTCAGAGTTGGAGCTTTCTCTCACTATTGTCTCTCTCTCTCTTATACTTTTGAATACATAGATTTTTCTTGGAGCACTCTTAGAGGGTGTGGCATACTTGGATTCTTGGAGCAAGTAGGAAAAGGAAGAGAAGGAAAGAGCAAGAGGGCATCGGGATCAAAAGCTACATTAGATTTTCTTGTGAGTATCGAGTTGCATGTATGATTTATTCACTAGTTTTGGGATGCATGTGGTTTCTTGGTCATGATCTATCACTGGCATAAAGGATTGCCTGGATTGGTAGTGGATTTTCCTAGCCTTGCCATTTTCTGGATAGCCATGGTGTTGTGGGTTTATTTTCTTTGTTTTCTAGTTGGTTCTCATGTTTCCTTAGCTTGGGTTGAGCTATTAGTTCTTGGAAGCCTTGGTTGGACAAACTCTCTGGAGCCCTGTAACGACTTGGGTTGAGTTACTAGTCCCCTAACCTTGGTTGGAAAAATGCTCTAGAGCCTTGGTGTTGGGCATGAGATCCCCCAAGGGTAGTTTTGGGGCTTAAATCCCATATTTTGGTCTAATTTTGTAATCCAAGTGTAAAGACTCCGCATTTTGTGGTCGCGGAGTGCGTAGTTGTTAAAGAGTCATCGGGTTGTTCGCCCTTATTTTGAAAATGTAATGTCGGTTGTAGAAGATCTACCCGTGGTCCATGGACCATGGATTTTATAAATAGAGCTAAGATATAAGTAGTTAAAGGAAATTAGAAAGGAACTAATGATCGAAAATGTATGAGAGATAACTCTGAAGTAGAATTCTAAGTTTGGGTCATAGTGTAGGTAGAGGCTTTGCAGCTGAGTGCGTAAAGGCCTAGAAGTCCGCAACTGAGTGCGCGAACCCCTGTAGTTGAGTGCGCAGGGCGAGTCGATTCTGTAATCACTTGGAATTATCAATAAAGAGAAGTATTCTATAATTTCTGCGTCTTTATTTCCTATTTATGCATCTGTTATATTGGGTATGAATTTCACTTCTAATGCTTATATGGTGCAAGAATATATGTAAATGTGTTGGTTAAGTGAACACAAGTAAGAACATCTGTTTACGCAAAGCTAACTAAGATATGTTAATAAGCTAAGTAAGATACTTAGCCCAGTTTGGGAGATATCGTAGTTTGCTGCCCTAGCAGCGCGAAAGGACTTCGGCCCCTGGTTAGGGTTGTGCAGAAGCCGATTGTAACATTTCGCGAAGGTACTAAAGGATAGAGCAGAGGCATAAGCAACCTACACGAAGGTAGGTATAGTTGGAGTAAACCGACATCACAACCATCTCAAGGGTGTGGAAACTTGGTTCCAGCATCCCCCCATATTGCTTCAGGGGAGACTTCATTCCGGCTCTGCGGGCTGATGCCGAAAGGGCCAGTAGTGTAGGGATTTATTTGGCTAACTAACGCTAAACCTAGGTCAAGCCCCCTCAAGCCAACAAATGGTTCCGTTGTTGGGACTAGAATCTGCATGAGGGATGTGTGATGTCATATCACTGGTATCCAACTAAGAAAGAAATCGAAAGCTGGTTGGACAGAAGGATTCACGAGTTCGCAACATAGGAGAACAAAAACCTATGACTGTCAAAAGAACAGTGGTTGGACCAATACCTGTATACGGAGATCCACGAAATATTTTTTGCCTCTTTTCCTACTGAACTATACCAGCGGATCGCGAAGCTAGCAGATAGCCAAGGAAGGTGGAAACTTAACAATCCTATTGTGTGGACCCCAAAGCTAGTGCGAAGGTTAGAAGCATTGGAGGATAAGATCGCGCGCGCCATCGAACATTGACTTGATCGCATTATAGGAGGATTTGTTACTGAGTTCACAGTTGACACCTCAACCAACTATAGCGAGACAGAGCAACGCTTTTTCAAAGGATCGTGAGGTAAGTACGTAAAATATATGAATACTTGGATTAAAATGATGTTGTGTGAAAACTGGGTTATGCAGTTACCTTGATGTTTGGGACTATGCGAAGTGGAAAAAGTTACAGAAATGAAGGAAATAAGGGTCTAGAGTATAGCCCCTTGATTTCACCTCCACGAAGAGATGAAGAAGGGATCGCGAAGGTCTTTTCGTGAAGTGCTATTCAGTTGATAACACAAGGATTTCCGCGAATACCACCTCCACCCACACCACCACCGGCTTCACCGCCATCACCTCCAACTTCACTCATACCACCTCCACCTCCACCGTGATTCAGTATGGCAAATATAGTGACGTTTCATTTCTTCAAAGGCTTGGGAAATGAGGACCCAGACCAATTTTGGTTCATTGTGAGGGCTGTATGGGAATCTCAAGGTGTTACAGATGACCATATAAAGAAAGAGACATTGTTTAGTGCTCTGCAAGATCGCGCACTAACCTGGTATATTAAGTACTCCAACGATAACCCGAATGCTAGGGTAGTGGACATCTATGCAGCATTGAATATGGAATTTAGTAGGCCTAAATCTAAAGCCAGTCGATTGTGGGATTCAAAGAGATCATGATGGTACCAGGCGAGATGCCTTGGGAACTAGATCAGAGGTTGAAATGTATGATTTGCGAAGCCAATATGAATTTGACAGATGGACAACATTGCGAGTGGTTTGTGGCTTCACTACTACCACACTTAACGAGTGCAATGTTGCAGCAAAAGATAACAACTCAGGCAAAGGCCGTGGAGATTTCCATGAGACTACATGAGACTCTGATGCAAGATCCTAATCTAGGAGTCCAACAGATCCATGCACAACTAAAGAATCTATGCCTTGAGATGCAAATTCTGAAATAGGACAGGACGATTCGACTAGAGGTACTCAAAGAGGTATGGTGCGTGAAATGCAAGAGTCAGGGTCATGACAAAGACCATTAATCCCTTTAGTTTTTAACCCCTTGGATTTAATATTAATCCCTTTAGTTTTTAACCCCTTGGGTTTAATATTAATCCCTTTAGTTTTTAACCCGTTGGGTTTATAATATTAATCCGTTCAGTTTATCAATATTAGTGTTTATGTTCCTAGGATTTAATATTAAACCTAAGGTTTAATGTTATGTCAACTATGGTCCAATGTCGCATTGTGACAAAGATTGTTAATATTAAAACTGACCATGGTCAATCATGGTCAACCATGGTCCAACGTCACATTATGACAATGATTCTTTCAATATGAAAATGAGTCATGGTCAACCATGGTCCAACATTACATTGTGACAAATATTGTCTCAATATAGAAATCAATCATGGCAACCACATTTGTTTTAGGGTTTATAACCCATTGGGTTTATAATATAAATTCTTTGAGTTTATAATATTAATCATAGGGTTGAATATTAAGCCTAGGGTTTACAATATTAATCCCTTGGGTATATTAGCTTTAGGGTTTATATTTCTAGGGTTTAATATTCATCCTATGGTTTAATATTATTCCCTTGGGTTTATATTATTAATTCCTTGGGTTTATAATATTAATCTTAGAGTTTATATTCCTAGGGTTTAATATTAATCCTAGTCTTTAATGTTATTCTCTTGGGTTTATAATCCTTCTGGTTTTTAATATTAATACGATGTGTTTATTAATCTCTTAGGTTTATAATATTGATCCTAGGGTTTCTAATACTAATCATAGGGTTTATATTGTGAAGGTTCTGTCAGTCCAAGAGGTAACTCCTCAAATGAATTATGTTTATTCATTAAGATTATTCATGGTTATATACATGAGGGAGTGACTCTTGGGCTTCACCTCCCGATGACTCTTAATTTTCCATTATTTACTATTTACATTATTTACAAGTGTTCACCCAATCCCAATGATTAGGTGTGAACATTCCCCCCCTTAATATGAATGGATGTTGGTGAGTCCAAGCATCGTTCTGAATCTTTCAAAATTTTCTCTTCCAAGAGCTTTGGTGAAGATGTTTGTAATCTACTCATTAGTGGAACAATGGCATAGATGGATTGTCTTGGCCTCAACATGATGTCGAATCATATGGTATTTTGTATTGATGTGGTTCGTTCGATCATGGAACTTTGGGTTCTTGGCCAACTTTATTGGATAGGTGTTGTCAATAACGAGTGGAGTTGAATGTACTTGTTTTACCTGCAAATATTCTAGAAGTTTCTTGAGCCATATAATTTCTTTTATTGCCTCAGTTGCTGCCACATATTCTGCCTCTGTTGTGGAATCTACTAGAACTGATTGTTTTCATGATCTCTAGGAGACAACTCCTGATCCAAGACTCATAGCATAACCTAAAGTAGATACCCTAGTTTCTTTGTCCTCATCAAAGTCTTAATCAGAGTATCCAATCAAGATGAAGTCGCCCACCTATGTATACTTGAGTCCAAAGTCTTAGGTTCCCTTCAAGTAGTTTAGAACTCTTTTTGCATCAAACCAATGTCCCTCACAAGGCTTTTGCATAAACCTGGAGAGGATTCCAACAACAAACAAAATGTCTACTCTGGTAGTAGTCAGGGAATTGAGACTTCCTACAAGTTGTCTATACTTTGTTGCATCCTCAAATTCTTTTTCTTCAATGGATCTGAGCTTTAAGTTTTTTTTTCTGTTGGAGTAGTCAAAGAATTTTACTGAACAATGCCACACTTGTTCAGAAGATCTCCAATGTACTTCTTTTGAGAGAGGAATATAGACTGCAGATGTTGAGTTACTTCAATACCAAGATAGTAGTGAACATAGCCCAAGTCAGTCATTTCAAAACCTTTCCTCAATTCCTTTTTTATGGATGAAATGTAGCTCTAATTATTCCCTGTCATCAAAATATCATCTACATATACCAAAATATATACAACTATTTTCCCAACTTTATTGACAAACGAAATTTCATCATTAAGATCATAATGTTTGAAGTTGAGTTTCAGAAGATTCTCAATTAAATTTTCATACCAGGATCACAGTGCTTACTTGAAGCCATACAAGGATTTCACAAGTTTGCATACATTATGTTCATGTCCCTTCACAACAAATCCTTCTGGCTGGGACATAAAAACGTTTTCTTTCAGATCTCCATTCAAGAAAGCAGTTTCTACATCCATTTGATGGACTTTCCAACCGTTCTGAGTTGCTAAAGTAATGAGTGTCTGAATGGTAGCCCATTTTTCTATGGGGGAAAAGTTTCCTCATAATTGACCCCTTCCTTATGTGCAAAATGATTTTCCACAAGCCTGGTTTTGTGCTTGTCAAGTGAGCCATCAGCTTTATACTTGTTCTTGTAGACCCACTTGCAGCCAATTGGTTTGGCTCCCAGTGGAGGATCAACCAACTTCCAAGTGCCATTCTTTATGAAGGCATCATACTCCTTTTGCATCACTTCTTTCCATTCATCATGAGAGTGGCTTCTTTGAAGGAAGTTGGTTCAAAATCTATAAACAAATTCAGTTCACAATCATAAGAAACATCCATATCAATAGGTGAATCAGAATCATCTACATCACCTCCATTTTTCCTGGTTGAATTTCTTGTTCCTGTCTTTCCAACCTCATCAAGATGAACACTTTCAAGTGTCTTTTTCAGCCACTATGGGGGACCTTTCTGAGATGGTCTAGGTTGCTTAGTTGACAGAGTTGGGACTGAATCAAGATTGAGTCTCCCAATTATGTCAATCACATCACTCAAAGTATCATTAGTGGTTGGAGTTTCATGTGGGGGAGAGAGTGCTTCAGAAGAAGATTCCACATATTGATCTAGTATAGAAATCCCCCCTTCAAGATGTGGAATATGACTATCAAATTCTTGAAATGATTTTTCATGTCCGAATCTATCCAAGCGATCAATTTTTCGCTCAATAACATTGTCATCTTTGGATATTCAAGAAAGATTACATATCTAGATACAACGAACCTTTTATTAACTTCATCACAGAGATTTTATGCTTTGGAGGTATTTGAATATCCCAAGAAGATACACTTACGACTCCTTGCACCAAGTTTGTTTCTATGTACCTTTGATATCAAGGCATAATAGGTGGAACCAAAGGCCTTGAGATGCTTTACTGAAGGAATGTGGCCATAGCACATTTCATAAGGAGTCTTGTTTCTAGTAGCATTAGAAGGACATCTATTCTTTAATTCTCAGGTCATGGTGCATTCAGGTTACAACGGATAGTGAAAATATAATACAGCAGTTCTTAAAAAAATACCATAGGGACAGTATGACAGAGATCGCAGAGAGCGATAGAGAATAGGGGGACAAAATATGGCATAAAACTGATCCCATGAGTTACACAAAACATAATTTTAGGAGTTGGCTCTGATACCATGTTAGGCGAGGAGGTAACTCCTCAAATGAATTATGTGTATTCATTAAGATTACTCATGGTTATATATATGAGGGAGTGACTCTTGGGCTTCACCTCTTGATGACTCTTCATTTTCCATTATTTACAAGTGTTCACACAATCCCAATGATTAGGTGTCAACAAGTTCAATATTAATCTATGGATTATAATATTAATCTTAGGGCTTAATATTAATCCTTTTAGTTTAAAACCCCTTTGGTTTATATTATTAATCCCTTAGGTTTATTAATATTAGGCTTTATATTCCTAGGATTTAATATTAATCCTGAGTTTTAATGTTATTCCCTTGTATTTAAAATTCTTTGGGTTTTTAATATTAATCCCTTAGTGTTTTAATATTAATGCCTTGTGTTTATAATATCAATCCATTGGGTTTATTTATCTAAGGGTTCATATTCCTAGGGTAGAATATTATGATAGGGTTTATATATTAATCCTAAGGTTTAATATAAATCCCTTAGGTTTATAATCCATTAGGTTTATAATATAAATTCTTAGTGTTTACAATATTAATCATATGGTTTATATTCCTAGGGTTTAATATCAAGCCTAGAGTTTACAATATTACTCCCTTGGGTTTAAAATTATTCCCTTAAGTTTATAATATTAATACCTTGGGTTTAAAAATTATTCCCGTGGGTTTAAAAATTATTCCCCTGGGTTTAAAAAATATTCCTCTTGGTTTATAATCCATTGAAATTATAATATTAATCCCTTATGTTTATAAATTCCTAGGGTTTACATTCTTAGGGTTTAATATTAAGCTTAGGGTTTACAATATTAATCCCTTGGGTTTATTAGTTTTAGAGTTTATATTCCTAGGGTTTAATATTATTTCCTTGGATTTAAAATCCCTTGGGCTTAAAATTATTCCCTTAGGTTTATAATATTAATCCCTTGCGTTTAAAATTATTCTCCTAGGATTATAATCAATTGAGTTTATAATATTAATCCCTTAGGTTTATAAATTCGTTGGATTTATAATATGAATCTCTTGGGTTTATAATATTAATCCTAATGTTTATAATATTAATCTTATGGTTTACAGTCCTAGGATTTAATATTAATCGTAGGCTCTAATGTTATTCCATTGGATTTATAATCCCCTGGATTTTTAATATTAATCCAATGGATTTATTAATCTCTTAGGTTTATAATATTGATCCTAATGTCTCCAATATTAATCATAGGGTTTATATTCTAAGGGTTTAATACTAAGCCTATGGTTTATAATATTAATCCCTTTAGTTTATAGCCCCTTGGGTTTATAATATTAATCCCTTTGGTTTATTGATCCTAGTGTTTATGTTCCTTGGATTTAATATTAAACCTAAAGTTTAATGTTATGTCAACCATGGTCCAACATCGCATTGTGACAAATATTGTCAATACTAAAACCAACCTTGGTCAACCATGGTCAATCATGGTCCAACATCACATTGTAACAATGATTCTTTCAATATGAAAATCAATCACAATCAACCATGGTCCAACATTGCATTGTGACAAATATTGTGTCAATATGAAAATCAATCATGGTCAACCATGCTTGTATTAGGGTATATAATATTTACCTTAAGGTTTATATACCTTGGGTTTATAATATCAATCCCTAGGGTTTATTAATATGAAGGTTCATATTCTTATGGTATAATATTATGATAGGGTTTATATATTAATCCTAAAGTTTAATATAAATCCCTTGGGTTTATAATTTGTAATATTAATCTCTTGGATTTATAACTTCTAATATTAGGGTTATAATACTAATCCCTTGGGTTTATAATATTAATATGTTGATTTTATTAATCCCTTCAGTTTATAATTCTAATAATTAGTTGAGTTCATTAATCCCTTGGGTTTTTAATCCCTAGGGTTTATAATATTAATCCCTTGGGTTTCTAATATTAACAATTAGTTGGGTTATTAATCCCTTGGGTCTATAATGTTAATCCCTTGGGTTTATTGATCGCTTGTGTTCATATCCCCAAAGTTTATAATATCAATCCTTGTGTTTATTATTCCCTTAGGTTTTTAATATTAATCCATTGGGTTTTAAATATATTTGGTTTTTAATATGAATAATCCCTTGAGTTTATTAATCCCTTTGCTTTATAATATTCATCTTTGGGTTTATAGTATCAATCCATTTGGTTTATAATATTTATCTCTTTTACGAACAATAATTATGTAATTATTGTAATAAATATTTATAATTATTAATAATTAATATTATTTTTAGTATTATTCATTTTTAATTCATTATTATATTATTTTTTATTTTTATTTTTATTTTAATTATTTATTTTATATTTAGGTGTTTTTAATTCCAATGTCTATTATCGCATTTATAATTAATTTCTTCGGTTTATAATAGTAGGTTATTAATATTAATCTGGATCTGACACTTGGTTATAATCTTGGGTCTATATATTAATTCTTGAGTGATTTCCCCTTCGGTTTATAATATTAATCCTTTGAGTTTATAATATTGGGGTTTTTAATGTTGGATTTATAATATCGCATCTAGTGTAAGGGTTTCAAATGTTGGATTTTTAATACTAGGGTTTATAATATTGAATTTCATAATTTTAGGGTTTATAATATTAATATTAATATTAATCCTTTAGGTTGATTAATCTATTGGATTTACTAATCCTAAAGGTTTATAATATTTATCCCTTGGGTTTATAATATTAACCCATTGGGTCTATTATTCCCAAGGGTTTATTTTTATTAATCTTAAGGTTTAATATTCTCTTAAGGCTCATAATCATAGGGTTTATATATTAGTCCCTTGGATTTCAAATATTAATCCCTTAGGTTTATAATCTTAAGGTTTATAATTGTAGGGTTTATAATTGTAGGGTTTATAATATTAATCATAGGGTTTTTAATCTCTTGGATTTATAATATTAATGCTAAAGTTTATAATGATTTGTGCTTACAATATAAATCTTAGGGTTTAATATTGTTCCCTTGGTTTTGTTAGAAATATTTAGGAAAATTAATTTTCACGGAGGGTAGAGAGTTATGATTTTCCCGAAGCTACTTTCGCACTTTGCGGAGCTAATTTCGTGCAGCTACCTTCACGCACCGTAGAGCTATTTCACAGACTTGGATTTTCCTGAAGCTACTTTCGCACACCACGGAGCTAATTTTGTGCAGCTACCTTCACGCACCGTGGAGCTATTTCATAGACTTGGATTTCGCAGACCTGGAGTTCGTGGAGCTATTACACAGACTCAAAGATAAACAAGATAAGGTTGGAGCAACACAATAAAAACTTAGTATTGAATTCTAAAACATGAAAATACATTCATATGGGGTTGGTAAAAACAAAAATTTCATGCGAAATAACAAACAGTAAAATATAGTAACTGTTGTTTTCACGTGCCCACCAAAATTTGCTCCACCATTTTCTCCTTAGAGACTTGCACTCTTTTTTTTCCAACTCTCTTACTCTCTAACCTGTCAAAATGAATTTTTACATTCATATTTAACTCAACATACAATTTTACATTTAATTCGTGACAGAGAAAAATTAATATGATGTTCTTGTTGAGTGTGATCAGAATCGCATAGGTGTTTCTGGAGTGTGGGCAATAGTCTTTGAATGAATGATTGCCCATATCTATTTACCAAAGTACATTGACTACTTTAAATTCCTTGTTGAGTTTCAGAATGGTTCACGTCTAGCTTCAGTCGTTCCATCTTCAAACAGAAACGCAACCTGCAAAAATACGTCTGACAAGTATGGCTGTTGTCAAGCAGTTTATTGCAGTGGTTGGGATTATTATTTCCAACACTTCGCCTTAATCACAATTGCGCCATTGATAATTCCCAAACAATTTCTAAGATAAACAAAACTTTCACATGCCAATGGCTTTGTGAAGATGTCAGCAAATTGTTCCTGTGACGTACAGTGCCGCAACATAATTTCATCATTGTTAATAAACTCTCTAATAAAATTATATTTAGCATGAATATGCTTGGTCCTCTTGTGGAAGACAAAATTCTTTAACAATGCAATTATTGAGGTGTTGTCGCAGAAAATAGTTGTCGCTCCCTCATGGTCATGACGAAGATCCCTCAACATTATTCTCATCCAAACTGCCTCACACGCTGATGTTGTCGCTGCGACATATTCAACTTCTATTGTTGATAGTGACACTATTGGCTGCTTCTTGGAGGCCCATGAAATGGCTCCAGAACCCAAATGAAAAACATATCCTGACGTGCTCTTTCTGTCATCGACATTTCCTGCCCAATCATCGTCAGTGTAACCAACCAACCTGAAATCACTTATTGTTGTGTACAAAACGCCATACTATTTTGCCCATTGACATACCTCAGAATCCTTTTCGCTGCTTGCCAATGTGTCTCCTTAGGTGTCTCCATGAACCTTGACACCAAACTTACTACATACATTATATTTGGTCTAGTGGCGGTCAAATACATCAAGCAACCTATCATGCTTTTATATAATGTCGGATTGACATTGCTGCTAGAATCTTCTTTGCTCAACTTCAACCCTATGACAGTTGGAGTTGGTGCGGAATTGCTGTTCTACATTTTAAACCTCTCCAAAATGTCTGCCACATACTTCACTTGAGAGATAAAAATGCCATTTTCCATTTGCTTCACTTCTATGCCCAAAAAATATCTTAACAACCCCAAGTCAGTCATTTCAAATTCACTCTTCATGACTTGTTTGAAATCAATGATGAGGAAATCATCACTGCTTGTAAAAATCAAATCATCTACATATAAGACAATAATGAGAATCTTACCTTCGCGCTCTTTGATGTAGAGAGTAGGCTCACCGTCACATTTGTCGAAACCATTGTCCAACAAATAGGCATCTATCCTGCTGTACCATGCACGCAGTGCTTGCTTCAATCCATAAAGAGCTTTCCTCAACTGATATACTTTGTCTTCTTGGCCTTCAACCTCTTAACCAGGCGGTTGCATGACATACACTTCCTCTTCCAGCACTCCACTCAAGAACGATGATTTTACGTCCATTTGATACATTGTCCATTTATGCTGTGCGACAATCGCCACAATTGTGCACACTATCTCCATCCCTGTGACTGGCGCAAACGTATCTGCATAATCTCTTCCATGCTACTGCTTGTATCCTTTGACAACTAGTCTTTCGTTGTGCCTTTCAATCTTTCCCTCAATGTTGCTTTTGGTCTTATAGACCCACTTCACTCCAATGACATGTTTTCCTTTCGAAAGGCTCACTAACTCCCATGTGTCATTCCTTTCTATTGCTTCTATTTCTTCCTCCATTACTGCAACCCATTTTTCTTCTTTGACTGCATATTCAAAGTGGATTGGATCATCTACATGACAAAATAATGCAAATAAGGAATTCAGACCTGCGCTACTATCAACTTCATCATGCTCATAAATTTCATTTAAATTTCTGAATTTTGGTCTTCTTGTTCTTGTTGAAGATGGGCTTGACATGTCACTTGGTGTCGCGCTTTTCAGTGTTCTTGGAGAAGCACTTGCTTGGCTGCACAAAACTGTCCTATTATTTGTTGATGGCGTTGCTTACTACCTACTTTGCTATGCTTGAATAGGAGTAGAGGGAGTCACTGTTGAGGAATATTTGCTGCTATTAATTCCTCTTTGTCCTCATGTGGTATACATTCTTTGACATTGACTGTCTTTTCTAAACTTCCATCCCATGCTTCCTCTTCTACGAACTGCACATCTCTGTTGATTATGACTTTCTTAGTTAATGGATTGTAGAGTTTGTATGCCTTGGACACATCACTATATCCAACAAATATGCATTTCTCCCACTTGTTGTCCAACTTCTTTCTCAACTCATCCGGGACATGTGCATAAGCCACACATCCAAAAATTCTAATGTGAGTGACACTATGCTTTCTTCCACTACATGCTTCTTCAGGAACAATGTTTTGGACACTTCTGGTTGGACATCTATTCAAGATATACGCTACACAAGCGACATATTTAGCCCAATAATCATTTGGTAAATGCTTTGCCTTCAACATACTCCTTGCCATTTCCATAATGGTCCTATTCTTTCTTTCTACAACACCATTTTGTTGCAGTGTATATCTTGTTGTAAATTGCTTATGAATTCCATGCTCCCTACAAAAACGAAGGAAATCATTTGAGATGTATTCTCCACCTTTGTCAGTCCTAAGTATTTTGATGTAATGTCCTTTGCTTCTCAACAAGAGCCTTGTATTGTCGAAAGTGCACAAACACTTCACTTTTCTATTTTAGGAGAAAGACCCATGTCTTCCTTGTGTAGTCATCTATGAAGGTCAATACATAGTGACTACCACCAATTGATGGTGTCTGCATTGGTCCACATAAATCTGAGTGGGCAGTCTCCAAAGGTGCCTTTTCCCTCATTGACTTTCCTGCTGGAAATGTCTCTCTATGTTGCTTGCCCAAGATACAACCTTCACATATGTTGTCTGGTTTTTCTATGAGTGGTAAACCCTTCACCATGCCTTTCCTATGCAACAAATTCAAACCCCCAAAGTTGAGGTTTCCAAATCTCAAATGCCATAACCAGTCTTCATCTTTTACCTCTGCTTGAAAGTTTACTTGTATGACAACTGCCTCTTTTCGCGCAGCTTCTTGTGAGTTCATTGAGAGTTGTGCTTGTGCACCTTCTTTCTGCAAATCTGATATTATATTTAAGGGAAACATTCTATTGATTGTCATATGAGCCTTTGCAATCAATTATCTACTTGGAGGCCTATCCAAAATTGTGCATACATCATTCTTAAAGAAGACATTGTAGCCCTTTTGCATGAGTTATCCAATGCTCATGAGATTATGTTTTAGACCGGGGAGAAAGTAAACATCTGAGATGTATTTCTTCTCCCCCTTCTTTGTTAGGATATTAACTCTTCCTTTTCCCATGATAGATACTTCTATCAGTCCCTAATGTCACTTCAGATTTCACACTTTCATCTAGATCAGAAAACATTCTATGTTTCCGGACATGTGGTTGCTACACCCTGAATCTAGATACCATATATCACTCTGTTTTTTTTGTGCTACATTGCAAGCTAAAAACATGCTATCATGGTTCTGATTTTCGCTTGTGAAATTTACACTTGGTTTGTCACTAATATCATATTGCTTATTTTTACATTCATTTGCATAATGACTATACTTCTTACAGTAATGACATTGAACTTGAAATTTATCATACCTCTGACCTTGTGCTTGATTTTAGCTTGGGCCTTGACTTGGATTTTGATTGTTGCCTCTTCCATTTGAGCTTGAAGGGCTGCTTCTTCCACCTCTGTGTGGGATTCTTCCTCTTCCTCTAGCATATGATTTTCCTTTGCCGCATCCTTGACCAAATCATACTTGTGTCTTGAAGGAATGCTCCAATGAGGAGCTTGCTGCTTTATTCAATCTATGTTCATGAGAAATCAGTGATGCATTAAGCTCATCCACAGAGAACTGTGAGAGATCCTTTGTCTCTTCTATGGCCACAACAATGGCCTTAAACCTTGCTGGAAAACTTATCAAAAATTTCTCAACTATTCTTCTTTCCTCAAGTATCTCACCATGAGACCTGATTTGAGTAACCAACCCACTTATATGTGTAAAAAACGAGTCTATATTTTCAGACTCTTTCATACAAAGTGTTTCAAAATTTCCCCTTAACATTTGTAGCTTTGATTTCTTGACTTTTGCCATGCCTTGGTAGGTTGTCTAGAGGGTGTCCCATGCTTTCTTGGACTTCATTGCTGCTACAACCCTTGGGAAAATACTTTCATGAACAGCTTGGAAAATATAAAACAAGACTTTTGAATCCTTCTTCTTGTTGTCCCTTAACACATATTTTTCTTGTTGAGATAAGGCATTGTATGTTGTTGCATCTGTTGGTTCTTGAAAACCATTCTCCACCAAATCCCAAATGTCTTAGACGAAAACAGGACCTTCATTGTAATAACCCAATAATCATAATTTTTGCCATTAAATTGAGTTATTTGAGGATTAGTCAAGCTTGTGCTTGATGTTGCCATTTCTGAGTGTAAAAAAAAAAAAACTTTCTACTTGTTGGTAAATATGCTAAAAACAGCCTGCCCTCAAAACAAAAAAAACCTTTCTAATTGTTGGTAAATATGTTAAAAATAGTCTGCCCTCAAAACAATTCTTATTGCTAGTAAAAACACTTGTTTTTACACTAACAATATTTAACCCCCTCTGATACCATGTTAGAAATATTTAGGAAATTTAATTTTCGGAGAGGGGCAAAGAGTTATGATTTTCGTGAAGCTACTTTTGCGCAGCTAGCTTCGAGCACGCGGAGCTGATTTCACCAGCGGACCTGGATTTCGCAAAGCTATTACACAAACTCAAAGATAAACAAGATAAGGTTGGAGCAACACAATTAAAACTTCGTATTGAATTCTAAAACATGAAAATACATTCATATGAGGTTTCAGCTCATTCACCAAGTAAAAACAAAAATTTCACCCGAAATAACACATAGTAAAATACAGTAACTGTTGTTTTCACTTGCCCACCAAAATTTGTTCCACGATTTTCTTCTTACAAACTTGCACTCTTTTTTTTTTCCAACTCTCTTACTCTCTAACTTGTCAAAATGAATTTTTACATTCATATTTAATACAACATACAATTTTACATTTAATTCATGACAAAGCAAAATCAATATGATGTTGTTGTTGAATGTGTTCATGAATGCTTCATGTAGGTGTTTCTAGAGTTTGGGCAATAGTCTCTGAATGAATGCTTGTCCATATATTGATTGCTTTATATTCTTTGTTGCGTTTCAGAATGGCTCAAGTCTGGCTTCAGTCCTTCCATCTTCAAAGAGAGACGCACCCTGCAAAAATACGTCTCACAAGTATGGCTACAGTTAGGTTGTTTATTGTGGTGGTTGGGATTATTATTTCCAACAGGGTTTATAATATTAATTTATTGAGTTTATAATATTATTGGACCTTCGGTTTATTAATCTCTATTAATATAATTAATTACATAATATT
>APFE031091708.1:17496-31116 GCA_000404065.3 Pinus taeda | reverse complement strand
GGGGTATCATCGCCGTTAGGGACGGCGGGCAGTGACGGACGAGCTGGATCACAGGCCCATATCCTCAAGACCCTGGGGATGCCAGGACAATCTCGAAGGAGGTGGTTTTCTTTGCACAGTCTGCATGGAAACTTGACCTTGGGTTGAGGGGTAGGAAGGAGTCCGTCTTCTGTCATCCATGGTGGGACAACAGTTGTGTTTGTAGCCTTCTTTGTGTTTGTGACCGTTCCCTTGTTTGACTTTTTCTTCGGGGACTTCTTCTTCTTCTTGTGAGCTACCTAGGTACTTCCACCAGGCGAAGAAGGAGTCGTCGAAGTGGGTGTCGAAGGGGTGGGGTCCACCTGTGGTTCAACTGGGTGTTGAGCAGGCGGCGGGACTGACGTAGTATCAGCCGACATAGAAGGGACCACAGAGTTCGAAAAAAGCCAAACTGGTAACCCGACAGTTAACCCTGGGAGAGTTAGCGTTGCCATATAGAGGGCACCAGCATTTCCAGAAGAAGGGAAACGACCAGCATCCCCACTAGGTGGGGGATTTAGGTTGATGAATCCTGGGAAATTTGCCATGTAAAGATGAAGTCCTAGTCAAACTATCGCACTCAAAATCTAAATGGGTAGTGTGATCGCGGTCGGATAAATTATTAAGACATTTTAATTTGACCTTTTCATATTTAGAGAGTCGAGAAAAGGACGAAAAGTTGACTCTAGTCTCCTTCGAATGTTTTTCGAGCACGAAGTGACAAGCTGCTCGCTTACACCTTTTCTGTTTGACAGTCTGAAAAGGATCAAAAGCTGACCACTCTGGAAATCTAGGTAAGAGGGTGCGCCAAACGAACCGTAAAACTGCTTATACACCTTAGCGATCAGAAGATCACCAAGGACTTCCCGTACTGCAGTCAATCTTCCCGAATGCTGTGTTTCAGTGCATTAACGTCCCGTAGGGCAGCAGACTCGGCTTCCCTATGGATCCAAAGGTTTGTAATCCTAATAAGGGGTCTCCCAAAATATACCCGACGGTACGTGGGAGCACAGTCCGTATTGGTACCTATCGCTTCACCGTGGAGGAATCCCCAACCACTCGACGATAAACCACCAGGCTTAACGACGCCGGAACACGTCTCTAGCCTAGACCTCTAAAGTATGAGCGTTAGATTCCAATGCGTTGTTAGGTTCATTAAACAAATTTTACGTTGATCTTTAATTAAGTTTCGGTTGCTGGCCTTAGCGAATGTAATCTCTCGAAAAATGCTAAATGCAACTACATGAAAGAACTGAATTCGTTTTGCTTGAATGAAATCTAGCTACAAGAGAGTGAAGAGGTTCACGCGAACAAAACGATGTCCAAAAATCCTAATGCAGCTAATCAATAAGAAAGGAAAAACTTTTTTTTTTATTTTAAAGCGAAAAACTACCATAACATGCCTAAATGATGAAAAAACAAAAACTTTTTCTTTTCTCTTTTTTAAAAAAAAATGATGATGCACTTAAAGCTTTCAAGAGATGATCATTATCAGAAAATTGCTTTTAAAGAATCTAATAGCCAGTTTTTGAAACAAAACACAACAACCCAACAAAGCAAAAGAAAAACTAGATTTTCATGTGACTACGTAAGCTGAGTTATCACGAAATCAAGAAAAAATGAGTGGGCTACAAGCGAGATATTTGCAACATGAAGTGCAAAAACTAATATAACCACTAGGAGAATATAAAAGTCTGATGATAACAGAAATGGGTATATAAATCGTCAATCCCACGGGAGGTTTGATAACACAAAAAGAACAAAATGTGAAATCGGAAAGCAATGGCAAACAACCGAAGGACGAGACACCACCAGCCAGTTATCAATCTAAAAGACTCCCAGAAGGCATACACAGGGCAAAAAACCAGATCCAAGCATCAGAGACTGACCAACAGGCTTATAAACAGATCTAACCAGTGTGGCGCGACTGTGAGCCTGCAACTCGCGCTAAACAGAGTGTAGCACGAGTTGACCGAAAGTAGATCGCGCCCAGTAGCGCGACTGTTCAGAGGAAAAAACGCGCTGGCCGGAAAATGACAGGCAAAAAAGGCAGAGGCGCGACTGTGAGCCTGCAACCCGCGCTAAACAGAGTGTAGCGCGAGCTGTCCGAAGGCAGACCACGCCCAGCAGCGCGACTGTTTAGAGAAAAACCGCGCTGGCGGGAACTTGCCAGACAAAAAAAAGAAAAAGGAACTAGACAGAGCCAGTGAGTGAAGGATAGCAAGAACTGTAGGCAAAGAAATTGTTCAGACAAGAAAATGACAGCAAAACAACACACGAAGCAAGGTCGATACTATCCAGTTTGTAAATCAACCCGGAGATGGACTGAAGGGGCGTTGATCTACTTAACTTCCGCATAGCGGAAGTGTTTCGAAGGCTGCCTGGCCGCTCTTCAGGCTCCGTCCTCGATTTACAAATCAGACAATATAACTCAAACAATCAATAGACAAACTCCCCAGCGGAGTCACCAATTTGTTGCGGAGGTAAATCCCCTCTGCGGACAGAGGTGGATCCCACTAGCCCCACAGGGGTCTAGCAACAATCAATCACGCTGCATGCAAGTTCCTAGCTATACAATTTAGAAATCGATCAGGGAGACCAACCTGGGATCCAATGCTTGTTTGTTGTGGGAGAAGTGTCGCTCCTGTCCTCTAACTCTGGCCGGTCGCTATCCACACATGGACACCTGCACAAATGAAGAACAACCCCCACAAACAAGCATAAAATCCAAAATCGTACAGCTATATAATAGTCAAGCAGGATATAATTCACATATTACCAGTAGAACACATGAATGGAACCATAATAACAGTCACTTATCATTAAATAGAAAAGAGAGAAGAAATTACAACCACTTAAGGCTTGACGCTGCAAATCTTCTCTAGCGGGGTCGGAAGTCAGTCTGACATGTCATGCAAAATCACTTTCTCTCTCTACAATCCGGCAGCATAACCTCTCTTTCAGCTTCTTAGCTCAATACTATTTCTCTCAAAAACTCTAGCACTTCTTCTCCAAAAATTTGCACTCAAGAACCAGCCTGTTCATTATGGGGAGACAGGCCTTTATAGATGGGGGAAGAGGAGATATGCATTGTATATGGACACATTCTGAGTTTTTGGTAATGTCCCATAATAGCCATTGCCTTGGATAGAAAAGCCGACGGTCGACTGCTTTTGTGGGCTTTTTCCTTCAGGGAACTGGGTGAGTCACGGAGGAAAAAGCATTCTAGCATGCGCTGGCCAAAAATCATGCCCAAATTGTGTGGCACGGGCTGTGCTCTGGGACAGAGCGTCTATGGGCGCGCCCTCTTTGTAGGGACTGAGCCATTGGCGCGGGTTAATACACTGTGGACCCGCGCTAATGGGAAAAAGGCATTTTCCAAGGTTAATCTTCAGAGGGTGTCTTCAGGGTTATTGAACTTCATACTCAGGAGACCTCAATGCAAGTTTTTTCAAGTTATGTCACTGGTCACAGGTCCGTAAATGTGTCCTCCAATGTGTGACAGCGGGGGTGTAACAAGGACGGTGACCAACGGTGACAAATTACTGCGTAACACCTGCCTCTAGTTGAAAATTCATCTTTTCAAATATTTTGGGGTTTTCAAGAGGATCATCATGAATTTTATTATCAAATCACTGAATGGTTGGAACAATCTTACGTGGAAAGCTTCGTCGCAAATAACAAGTTTCGATCTCCCCTCGTTCATGCTATGGATTTCAGTGTAGCTGGAGACACATCCGCAAGAAGATTTTGAGGTTTGTTGAAAGATGGTATTCATCGAAAAGGTAAGAATGTGAATTGGATGAAAATAGTGGTTCTGACATACCTTTCTGCCTATAGGCAAGACCTTCAATTTTTTGTGCAAATTATTCAAGCTCTCATATTTTCTCTTACACGTTTATTTATATTTGTTTTAAATTAATTGTATCTTTGTGATTGTGGGTCAGGGTCGATTACATTGGCTACATTAGAAATTTCATTATACATGACCTCAACCTTCTAATTGTTAGGTTAGGAGTAGGATTAGCTGCATCTTAGTTTTCCTTCTCTTTTACCCATCCCATATTTTTCTCTTTAGCCTCTCTTGTCTTTTCTTACTTTTCTCTTGCATTATGCTTTGGTTTAGTTTCTTTTTCCTCGCTTATGGTTTCATTTCCTTGTTGTGTGTTGTCTTTCCTTTCATTTAGTTTATTTTGTTTTTCTTTCTTGTTGATTGTCTCCTTTTGTTTTCATCATGTGAATAAGTGTTGTGTCTGGATTTGTTTTCACTTCGTAGTATGTATGTGGCTTAAGTCTAAAGCGTCCTGTGACACTTCAATATTTGTCTAACCTCTAGTCCAGCTTCCTTGTATCAGTTATATATTTTGTTCGATGAAGTTTCGATGGAAAATATGATTCATCTATAAGGAGAGTTTTCGTCCAATCTGTTAGTGTTAGTATCTTCATCCCTCCATTAGTGATCAAAATTTTCTTGTTGCATTGCATTTTAGGTGTCTCATTTGATCATTTGCATTCCATTAGGATCATGGATCATCTGATGGTGTGGAATTTTATAAATTCTTCCCTCATGATTTTTACCTACTGGCCCATTTTCACGGCATTCACAGTCATTTTTGTCTTTACATATGCAAAAAGTCATTTTAGGGTTTTAGGTCTCATTAGGTCTAGGGTTTGTCCTCAAGGTCTTGTAAAAGCTTAATAATGGTCAGCAGGTGCATGAGGAGGTCAAATAAAGTCTCAACAACAAAATTTTCAATAATCACATGCTCAGTGATTGATTTTTCCTCAAAACCCCGTTTTGAGGAAAAACAGAGTTTTTTATGTTTTATGTACAAAATTTTATGTAATTTCATTTTTCCTATATGTAATAATTTAGAGATGCAACCCTGGTCACTTTGCCAAGCTCCTGCATTCCATCCCCTGCAAAAGAGTCAAAATTTCAAAGCATTTAGTCCATCAAAGGCAAAAAGTAAGACAAACTGACCAAAACAGAGTTTTAAAAACAAGTGAAATACAAACATTAGGAAAGTGGGTTTTCATAAGTGAAAAATCAAAATCATTGGTATATAAAGTGTTTTCATGTCAAAGGAATCTCATTTGTATGTCAAAGGAGAAGAGAGCAAGTGCAAATCGTGTTTTCAAGCCAAAGGAGCGATTTTGCATCCAAACAGTGAAAACTTGGAGGCACGGCGCACCCGGGTCAAGGCGTGCCACACTTGGCCTGCATGGCACACACAGAGGAAAATCTGCACTGGGTTTCTAACTGACATGATGCACCTGTGAGTGTGCATGGTGCATCAGTCTTCAAGGCCCAAAATCATCCAAATCTTCCTCCAAAGCTCCCAAATCACAAATTCTTCATTTCACAAGTAAGTTGACACCCCCATATTGCCAATGTATGAGTTTCCATCAATGTTTATAGTGTTTCAATAGGGAAAAAATTAAACCCTAGTCCCTTGCACAGTTGTATTGAGAAAACTACCTAGGTTTTACAAATTACAGTTTTGTTGTCCTATTCACCCCCGCCATTTCACTTCCCCTCACTACCATTCCATTCACCCCTTTCCTCCTTCCCTTTTTCACTCACACTTACCTCTTCCCCCTATTCCTAAAACTAATAACCCTAATCCCTAATCGAACTACCCAAAACCCTAAACATCATTCCCCAAACCCTGCAAGTTCCAATATCCCTACAAGCAGCATCCCAAACCCCCTATTCATAGTCCCTTCATAGTCCATACATCAATCCCTGTTGTTTGGCAGCAAATACCTATTGACATTATAAAATATCTTCATACTCATCTAAGAAAAATCAAACATTGGTAAACATGGAGTCAGATTCTTCTTATGACAGAAATGAAGAAATAGTAAGTGACTCCTCCAAAGAAATTCATGCACTAAGGAGACCTCATAAAGGTGGAAAACATATCCAAGAGGAGTCCACTACACTTACTGAGTTGTTGGCCTACCCAATGGTTGTAGCATGCTTCAAACATCAGTCCTGCTATCAATTTTGTGAGATGGTGGAAAGATTCAAATACCATCATGAGTTGGCTAGATTGTTTGTCCTTCATCTTCACAACGGTCAGGTCAATTTGGCAGGTGTGACATTCACTTTGACACCGGAATCTATAGCTGAAGCAACTGGTATTCCGAATGTGGGTGAGCAATGGAACAAGAGACAGCTGGTAGACAAGGAACATTATGAGCCTTATATCAAGGCTGGTTTTCAGAGGCAGATTAGTAGATTTTTCCCTTTCAGGTATCTTCAGGACACATATGCTCCATTGATGAAGCTCATAATTAAATATTTCAGCTGTGAAGGCAGATTTTCTCGCCTGTATGCCTACCATATCAGAGTATTAATGCATTTGATTAGGGTGAGGATGATGAACCTCCCCTATTTCATATGCCGGAGTATCGAGAAAATGACCGAATTAGTGCAAAGGAAACCTCCTCAGCAGCAGTATAATAGCATCTATCACTTTGCATTAATCAAAATTGTGGTTTTGTATCAGCTTAGTTTACTGAATGTTTCATGGGAGGATTTCATTTCACATGACGTCTTAAGAGGCTCTCAAATGTCTCCACCAGTTTTTCATGAGGCGGGAGAGCCTTCACATCAGCAAGAGGTGCATGAGCCTCCAACCACAAGTGTGCCAATGCTTGTCACTTAACAAAAGGGCACAAGGAGATTGTTGGCAGCAGCAAAACGAGTACTATCTCCACCGAGGGTGGAAGGGGTCTCGTTTCCTTCAACAGAAAAGCAGGTACAGGATAAGGGTAAGCGACCATTGCAGGATGAGGGGCCTTCAGAAGGTCAAGAGAGATATTTCATTCTCATTCAGGATGATGACATCGATTTGGGCTCTCAAAGCTCAAAGCTCAAGGAGATCATTCAGGAACAACAAGCTGACATTCATGACTTGTCTCTCAACCTAGAAAGAGCCAAGTGGATAATCAACTATCTAGAGCAAAGGAACAAACAGCTAGAGGATCAGCAAACCATCACGGAGCTCCAAAACATAAGAGAAAACTGACAAGCTGCCAAGAGGAGAAAAGTCAAGTTGACACCACTTGAACAAGAAATTGATGTTGATTGTGAATCTTGGATTGAGAGAGTAAACATGCACTTGGAAAAGATGATGGAGAAGGCCAACAAAGAGAAAAATATGTTGAGGCACATGGCCTACCACTATTTGGCGAGAAACAAAGTTTGCAACGCAAGAATTAGGATTTTGAAGACCAAGTTGAGGAAAGCTTTGAGGAAGAGGAAAGAGCAAGACAAGCTTAAGATTTTGGCTGAGGCTTGCTTAGCCCAACATAGCACTTGATGCAGGACACTCAACCCAAATTTCAAGAAATTTGGGATATTGTTTGCCAATTTTGAATTTTTGGAGAAAAACACAGGTGTTTCTACCTGATGCGCTGCGCCTCCTGGCACGTGCTTTTGCTAGGGACCTCCTTTGGAGGAAAACTCAACATTTTTTGATTCCTCAGGAAACAATATGAATACCCATAGATGGCCAAGAAATTATTTCAAGTTTTGAGCTTCGAAAAGGGTGAAAAACACCTCAAAATTGCCCTTTCTGCCTCTTTTTGGCCACACAAGAAGCAGTGTTGGGAGAACTCACTTTTGGAGAGGAAAATGGACTCCAAAATCAGAAATTCCACTTGTTCTGGAAATTAGACAGATAGACCGTTCCAAAAAGCCCTCTTGGAGAAAATTTCGTGCAATGGAAGGCCTCCAAAATCAGCTGCAAAAAGGTACTATGCATAGGGACAGAGGCACGGCGCACAGGATGGAAAATTGACTTTTTTGTCCAAAAACTCTATTTTTCGCCTAGTTTCTTCTCAGTTTGACTTTTCTCTCTCTCATAGTCAAACTCTTGATTTAATTTGATGTAACTTGATGGAATTTGATGTAAATATTCTAAAATTTCACTCATGGAGGTAGATACTTCATGAAAAGGTAGTTTTGAACTGAATGAATCAGTTTCCTAGATTTTAGAGGCAAGATGTTCCACTGCCTACTTTTCAATTCTTAGTTTAGATCTTGTTGGAACAACTCCAAAACTCATGAATTCGACCCATAAAGCCTAGCATGATTTGTTTGTTGTCTATATCTAGTACGTTTTCAGTCATTTCTCAGGGTTGGACTTTTTGAAAGCTTTGAGCAGCATTGTGCATTCATCTCTACAGTTTGATAAAGGAATAGACTAGGGTTTGTAGCACTTTGTGGGATTCTTGTGGCAACTTGATTTGGTATTGTTTTTCCTTCTGTAATTGCAAGTTTACATGTGTTTATGTATGCCATCATCTCTCTCTGTTCATCTTAACTAAATGAAACAAGGATAGAGGTAGAATTCTTTGATGTTGCAGTGCTCTACCTAGGGTTTTGTTTAGTTATTCATGTTTTCAACTGTTTGAAGAGGATCCCTGAGACTTTCATGCCCTCTCCAACTTCTCACTAGTCTTGAGACTCTCCATCTCACTTATTTCAAAGTACTAAACCATTTTTCTACCTCGCCCCATAGAGATCTCTGCAAGACTGAGTCCATTCCCCAAACCCAAATATACCTTTCACATTTGAGCCAGCAAACCAACATAAAATTCAATCAAACTCTTTTGAGCATATACCTAGCCTAAAATTAGTCTTTACATCAGTCATCTCAAGCTTCATTTGCTATATTTTCCTGATATTGACAAGGAGAGAGCCCTCTCCTGACCTAGTAGGGCTAGCTACCAAGTTAAGCGTGGTTTGATGTTACCCTAGATCCTGCCTTTCTCAGCCTGAGGTAGATTTAGGCAATAACATAGTGGTGAACGTACTAGGGAAAAAGCTTATTTGTTTGTTACTAGTGTTCATTGTTTTATAAACTACAGATGAAGCTTGATGTTATGCTACGTAGCCTTTGAACTGCACTTTGCTTTGCGAGTGCATAGGTAGTTAAAAGCTACTTCAGTCAATCTTTGGTCTAGTCTTAAAACTAAACTTCTAACTTGCAAATTTCCCAGTACATCAAATAATTCTAGACTTTGGATGATGGGTTTAGAATTTTACAGGCTCAACAAGTTGATAATGTCCATTCGATTTTTGGGAATAATTCAACACATTGTCTTCCAAAAGATACACCAGAGCAAATCTTGATCCAGATCCTCCTCCTTTGTATGAAATTCCAAATCTTATTCCAAGAATTCTTTGTCAAGAAAGTTTTGTGATTCTTGTGTTTAGATCTCGCTCATGCCCGGTTGTTTTTGAATCTCTTGAAGATCTTGAGTTTGATGAGCATTTTGATCTATCGTTGTTTGAAACTAAGTCTGAAAGTGTTTTTCGTTCCACTGTCCTAAATCCGGAGTTCGTCAAAGATCTTGAAACTGAAAAGGCCAATAGATCAATTTACAATTATATTTTGAATATTCAAACTTCCATTGTGGCTACAAATATTATCAAATTCTTAGAATCCACATCTGCAACTCTTGGTTCATCTACTATTGCATCTACTTCAAAAATTCCTACTGAAACTCCTTTTATTCCCACCGTTCCCGTGCATCCCTCCATCTCTAATCAAAAATATATAGTGTTTTCACCTCCATCCACTCCTTCTATACCTCAAACATCAAAAATTTCTTCACCCCCTTCAACACCTCAAACATCGGTCACATCAGCAGCTCCAACTCCTCCTACATCCCCAAGGCCAGTCGTAAATCCACCTCGAGAAATGGCTACTAGATATGCACCCCTTGTTTTTCCTCAAAACATGGATGACATGCCCACTGATTATCAAAGCAAAATTCCATTGCTTGATGGCACCCGCCAAAGTATCACAACTCAGCAACATGTTGATCGGATGAGTGATTTCTTTGATCTCCATGAGATAGATGCAGAGAATGTAACAATGAGATTGTTTGTGCAAACTCTTGGAGGTGAGGTCAGAAAGTGGTTTAGAGCATTGCCAACTAGAACAATCAATTCGTTGGAAGCACTTCAAAGAAAATTTTTGGATCGCTGGGAGGTTAAGAAAAATCCACTTCAAATTCTTTCTAAATATGAAAACATTAAGAGGAATATTGGTGAGAGTGTCTAAGATTATTGTGTTAGATTCAATTCTGTTTACAATGCAATTCATGTTGATATAAAGCCACCTATGGGGTTGGAATTGATTAAATTTCCTAATGGCTTCAATCCTAATATGGCCTATCAATTGAGAGAAAGAGATCCAGCCACATTGGAAGACATGCAGAAAATTTCAGTTAGCGTTGAGGCAAATTTGCTTGCAAAGAGAGCTAGAGCAAAAGCTGAAAAGAAGGTAACCATAATGGAGGAAGCTTCTTCCTCAGATCATTTTCTTTGCAAGATTGAGAAGATGTTTGATAGGTTTACAATTTCTGATAAGCCTGAAACACAAGTAAAAAATCCAAACTTTCATGGTCAGCAACAACCACAATTCAGAATCAAGCAACGAGAACAAAGAGCAGAAGACCAAGCAACACGGCAGCAAGTTAAGACACCCTTACAGCAGATTTTTGTACATGGTCTAGAATCAGATGATGATGAGAATATAATTGGAGAAGAGAATCATTTCTTTACACCTGATAATCTACCCATTTATATAGCAGAAGATGAAGAGTATTCAGAAAGCCCAGCTGTACAAAGGCATGAAGATTTCATCTTGGAAAATGAAACAATTCTTGAAGAAGAATCTAATGAATATCAGAGAGGATACATGAATGCTTTGACAACCCAATAGCGACAATATTAACTCAGGAGTAGAGAGGTACCCATCAATCCAATTCAAAAAAGGAATTGACACTGCCAAAGAACGATTCTCGACCTGTGCAGAAAAAGAGAAAAGAGGCAGCTGATTCTACCACTATCAAAATAAAATCAGCAAATGAAAGATCAAATCAGCCAATGGTATCAAAGGAAAAGACTGAAAAGAAGGATGCCCCAGTCAAAGAGCTAGAGAAAACTTCAGCTTTTAGCCTAGAAAATGAAATTGCTAAGTTAAAAGTGTCAATACCTTTGATTGAATTGATGAAGAATAACAGCTATAAAGGTCATGTATCAAAGATTTTGAATTTAAATCCTTTATCTGATATAGTAAACGTGGAGGATGACCAACTGGAACTTATCTTTGGTCCGACATTAGAGGTTCAATCTGAGGATAGTGATGTAGCTCCTTTTTACATTACCCTTTGATTGCATGATTATGTATTGCACAATGCCATGTTTGATTCAGGAGCCTCTCATAACCTCATGCCTAAGTCAATCATGGAGAAACTGGGTTTGGACATCACTAGAAAGTATCATGACCTTTATTCTTTTGATTCTGGTAGGGTTAGATGCATTGGTCTTATTAACAATTTGGTTGTCAGTTTGGATTAGATTCCAGCGAAAAATGTTATGATGGATGTGGTTATGGCTGATATTCTGTTGGGTCTCTATAATACTAGTGATTACCCCATTACTATTGTAGTTGTATCCCTTATTAATATTGTTGTGCCCCTATTGTCCCCATATTGTTATTACTGTGCCCCATAGAATCCCTCTATTGTTATTTTTGTGGCTTTACATTATTATTGTTAGGTCGGCTTGGTTATATTATGACTCCTTAAACTCCTATATATAGAAAGGAGCTTTTGTCATTTGAATCATAAAAGAATCATTCATTTGTGTAATGTAAAGGAGGTTTCCCCCTCGAAGAGGCTGAATTCTAAGGCGTTGATCTATCTTTTCTATTTTTTGTGAGCTGGTTTCATAATATTTGGTATCAAAGCTTTGGATTTTAGGGTTTCGCTGCTCCAAATAGGTCATCGTGGCATTTTCGTTATAATGCCAAAAAATATTCCTCCTAGATTTGGCATGCTTCTTTCCAGATCTTGGGGAGCAAAACTCAAAGGGACATTGCAGCTTGACTTCTCTTATGCTACTATTCCCATGTTTGGTCAGTTAAGGAAGTTATACCAGGAGAAAAAGATGAAGTACCTGATCACTAGCAAGGAGAAACCTCTAAATCATCCAATAAACTATGTACATACTGATTTATAATCATTTGTTCTATATTCTGATTGTTTCAGTGATGTAAATAGTGAATTAGTTGAAGTAGAAGATATTCTAGAGATCATTGAAAATTTCAGAGCTGTACTAAAGCAAGAAATACAAAGGCTTGATAGTATTGCCAAGCAATCAGCCTTCCGACAACAGCAAAAAAATGATGGACAACAAGAAAAAATAGAAGAGCAAACATAATTTCAGCATTTGGAGGATGAAGCTGGTTTGTGCAACATGGATTTTGATGGCGCAGTAGGTAGGGAAGGTGCCAGAATTGGTATTTGGATACGCAACCCTATTTTCTCACCAAATAAAGTGTCAAGTAATGTACAAGTTTGTTCTTATAAATTGGCTTTTGATTGTTCAAATAATGAAGCTGAATATGAGGATTTAATTGTTGGTTTGAAAATCCTTAAAAAGTTAAATGCTAAAATAATTTCAGTATATGGCGACCCGAGTTAGTTATCAAGCAAGTGAAAGGAGAATAACAAGCTAAGCATCCTCAAATGCAGGCCTACTATAATGCAGTATTAGATATTTTGAGAATGTTTCCAGATTACACTTTGATATGTGTCCCTCGTGTACAGAATGTTATTGCAAATTCACTTGCAACAACTGCAGGTAATTTGAAAATTCTGATGAATTCAAACAATAAGTTTGAAATTCATGTGAAACATCACCCGACTGTCCCTGATAATCAAACTTATTGGCAGGTGTTTCAAGATGATAAAGAGATCGAAGAATTTCTGCAAAATGAGGGCAAGTACAAAGACACTTCCATAGATGGGGAGCATGATGATGGTGAAGCGAATATGGAAGTAAATCAGATGGAAGTTTATAGCTGAAGGACAATGTCATTCCTAAAGGTCTAATACCTTTAGAGGAGTTGTTTGATCAAGATGATGTAGCCCGGAAACCAAGCTTGCTGCCAACCGAGAAAGGAGTTGAGGATGTGAACATTGGATCAGCAGAAAATCCTAAAGTGATGAAGTTATCAAAGGTGTTGCCTCCACAGGTAAAGGCAAAGTACATTAGTTTATTATCTTCATTTACTGATGTATTTGCATGGGACTATTCAGATTTGAAGGCATATGATAAGAGCATAATTCAGCACATAATACCAATCAAGCCAAACCAAAATCCATTTCGACAGAAGCTAAGAAGGATAAATCCAAAGTTGTTGCCCTCAATAAAGAATGAAGTCAATCAATTGTACAAAGCTGGTATAATCGTCCCCATAAGATTTTCAGATTGGATTTCTAATTTGGTGCCCGTGCGCAACAAAACAGGTGAGATTCGATTATGTATTGATTTCAGAAATATGAATAAAGTGTCTTTGAAAACCAACTATACATTGCCCAAAATGGATCACATACTTCAAAGAGTAGTTGGAGCATCCCACATGTCGCTACTTGATGGGTATTCCGGTTATAACCAAATTCTGGTCCATGAGGATGATGTTGAAAATAATACTGAGAGGGGGGGTGAATCAGTATTATCTAATTCTTTTACCAAATCTTCCTTATTTATACTTTGAATTATTTTTG
>APFE031091694.1:32094-45931 GCA_000404065.3 Pinus taeda | reverse complement strand
CTTTGTGATATAATATTTGTGATAATCCTTATGGAAGTGTTGTAATCTTTTCCGCAGAAAAAAAAATTGTAATTTAAAATTTATGGTAATGGATAGATAATATCATACTTGTGATAATTAATATAGAAATTTTCCAGAAAATAAAGAAAAGATTCATATCTGATTAAAAAAATCAAAATTATAGAATAGTTCCCTTTCATAAAGACACTTCGATATTACAACCACCTTATGTTCAAAGTCATCTTCATTAGTTTGTTTGTATGGACTTCCATTACAATTCACTCTATCTAGATTACAGTTTGTATGGACTTTATTACAATTCAGTCTATGTAGAGTATAGACTTCACACGTCCGAACAAACCAATGTCAATAATGGGATTTGTTGTTTTGGCTCATGACTAATGACATAAATTACCTTCTTTTATTAAAGAAAAATGCCAAAAATTTATCTACAAACCTCTGTGTACGAAATCAAAGTCATTGCTTCGTCTTCTACTGCACTTGCGTTTGCGTGCACAACTCTGAATATTGACCCCCATCGCATGACGCGTTGCATTGCAAATTGCAGTGAGTCGTTTGAATGTTGAAAGACGCGGCCGCATGTTGGAAGGCTCTGATAGTCATACGGGAGGTTCCGGAGCTGAGGTTGGTCTTCCCTCTGCATTCCAGCTTGTCATTGGTATGATGTCACAGCTTGCTCGAGCTGAACTAGGAAGTATTCAGGACACAGAGATGCAACTCGCTGATTCTAGTCCTTTGGCTCAGCTCAATGCTTCTTTTGAGGATGAACCGGAATTTTGTTAGTGCTGAATTGTGGAGTAACGGCCTGATGAGTAGCATGCTTCTGTTGAAAGTGGTCTTCCTTCTTTTTGATCAAGTTTTGGCTATCCTCGGGCTGCTTCTTAGTCATCTGGGTTATGGGTATTTTCTGGTTTCTGATGTACATGTAGGGGTCTCCTGGTTTTTGTTCGGGATGTATGGGACATCATGGGTGGTTTTAGAACATGGGCATGTATTTCTTTTTCCTCCAAAAGAAGGGTTAAGTTAATTTTTGGAATGATGACTCTTATGAGAGCAATGTACTGACTACTGTCACTATGTAAATACTTTCTCTCTTTCTTAATAGAATAAAATTAACTTAACCAAAAAAATAATATAAAATTTATTTAATATTATTAAAATATATATATATGTACAGCTTGAGTGGGCCCAATGGTTAAGAGCATGTGTTTCCTCCTAAGAAGTCACAGGTTCAAAACCAGAGGGGAGTAGAGTATGTATGCCTTCGTAAACTATTTTTAAAAACTAATCGTGCGATTGTGCAAACAACAAATTCATATTAAACTCCAAGTTTAACCTAATTGACTTAACGTCATCACACAATGACTCTAAATCTAAAGTCTAAAGTCGTCGACTCTAAGTCTAAAGTCATCAGTCATCTTGATTAGTTCGTTTGTGGACTTCAATTACAATTCAGTGTATCTAGATTATAGAATTGTGACATACGAACAAATGTCAATAATGGGGATTGTAGTTTTGGTTGATCCGTGAACCCAAAAATATTTTATGACTAATGACATAAATTACCTTCTTTATTGAAGCAAAATGGTAAAATTTTATCTAGAAACCTCTGCATACGAAATCAAAGTCTTCCCTTAGTCCAGTGATCTTGCGTTTTCGTGTAGAATTCTGAATATTGACCCAGTGGCATTACACGTTACATTGCAAATTGCAGTGAGTCGTTTGAAGGTTCAAAGACGCGGCCGCATGTATTTATCTATATAAACCTCTTCTCCTCCATCCCTTCTACATACAAATCAACTCCTCTCCCAAACTTTACTCATTCACGATTTGATTTGGCTGAATGTTGTTCTCGCTGGAGATGGCAGCAACAAAATGCGTTGCTTTACTTCTTGTGGCACTGGCCGTGGGAGGCACCCACGCGGTGGACTTCGTGGTCACCAACTCAGTTGAGAGTAGCGACGGAGGGAAGAGATTCGACAACGAGATAGGAAGGACCAACGCCTTGAACATAATGGACGACGCCACCCAATTCATCTGGCAGACCTTCGCCCAGCAATCGTCGGGCGACAGAAAGAACGTGCAGACGGTCACTCTGTTTGTAGAAAGCATCAGCGACAGCAGAATCGTGGCGTACACGAGCAACGACCAAATCCACTTGAGAGCGGAGTTCGTTGCCGATTATCAGGGCGATTTAAAGACTGCGGTCACAGGCGTTCTGTACCACGAGATGACCCACGTCTGGCAGTGGAACGGCAACGGCAACGCGCCGTCAGGGCTAATCGAAGGCATTGCGGATTATGTGCGCCTCACTGCGGGCTTTCCCTCATCGCAGTGGGTGAAGCCTGGCGGAGGTGACAGCTGGGACCAGGGCTACGATGTGACTGCCTACTTTCTCCAGTACTGTGACACCGTTACTTCTGGTTTCGTAGCGAAGATGAATTCGAAACTGCGCGATGGATGGGACCTGGGATTCTTCAACGATCTCACTGGTAAGTCTGTGGATGAGCTTTGGAGTGATTACAAGGCCAAGTATGGAAATTGATCGTGAGGCAAAGTAGTGGACAAATTGCTACATCACAACTATTCAATAATAAATGGCAGCTTAGCCGGTAGGTTTATAAAATTAAAATAGCATATTATGTAATTTGAAGCTAATAGTAAATGATGCGTCCCTGACATACCATTCGCCCCACGTAATAAGAAAAGTAAAGCTAGTTATAAGCATTGCCATTTCTATTTGTATGATATTTCAATGGAGTTAAATTCTATTGTGAAAAGACGGTGGTGGTACCCAAATACTGCATAAAATATGGTTTTACATGATCGAGTAAACATCAAACTTTCATTAAGACGCATCACGATAATTAATATTCTTAACATGTTTTCACCAGTTTTAAAATACGTCTGGGCAGTTTGGCATATTCCTTAGACGTAGTTTAAACAGTAACCACATCATTTTGCTATGCAAATAATAAACTTCTGTATGATTTCGGGAAAATTTGGAAGTTTTTTTTTTTCATCAGGTTATAATTGTAAAGCTAATTGTAAAGCTTTAAGATTTTAAGTCTAATAAAGATTTAGAAGATACTAAATCTATTTTCACTATTAAAAAAATGAAACAAAAGTATAATTGTCTAAATTTTGGCATCCTTAAACTAGGTTATTTTTTAAATCTGGTTTAATCAGTTTTATAGTTTGTGGGTTTAATATACACTAGCAATTGCACCAGATGTTGCAAAGGAAATGCGATAAGGCACAAATTCCACAAGCATTTCCATGCACTGTTAGAACTTATTGCACTACCATGCACTGTTTATGGTTTTTGACCAAAAAAGAGAAAATACTTGCTGACTCTTGCGAAGTTTATCTTCTGAGCGAGCAAATTGACAATAAGTTCCCCACCTACATTTCTTGTTAGTCTCATTAAAAAAAAGGAACAGATTTGTATGGGGGCAATATAATTATCTTAGTCACAGGGATCTTCACATTCACAGCTAAATCTGAACTATTTATATGCTTAAAAACCCTTAGAAAAAATAAACCCAATTAACTAATAGAGTTTTGTTGACAAAGAATTGATAGGAAAGCTCTTGTAGAGTTCCCAACATTATAGCCCACAAATTCGACAAGCATTTCCATGAACTGTTGGAACTTATTTGCACTTCCATGAACTGTTTATGGTTTTTGATCAAAAAGAGAAAATACTTGCTGACTCTTGCAAAGTTGTTCTTCTGAGTGAGCAAACTGACAATAAGTTCCCCACTTACATTTCTTGTTAGTCTCGTTAAAAAAAAGGAATAGATTTGTATGGAAGCAATGTAATTATCTTAGTAACAGGTATCTCTTTCACATCCGAAGCTGAATTTGAACTATTTATATGCTTAAAAACCTTTACAAAAAATAAACCCAATTAACTAATAGAGTTTTGTTGACAAAGAATTGATCCAAAAGCTCTTGTAGAGTTCCCCAACATTATAGCCCCGAGACATGAACTAATACCTAGAGAAATTTTATGTATATGAAAAATGCACTTACAAATAATGATGATTTCAATAACAAGGATGCCATTAGGAGTGGTATTGCTTAGTAGTCTACTAATTTTAAATAACGATGATTTCAATAACAAGGATGCCATTTTATAAATAATGATGAATTCAATAACAAGGATGCCATTAAGAGTGGCATTGCTTAGTAGTCTACTCATTTTTGTATATTTCAATAAAATTTTCATCGCTACAACCCAAATTTGACTCACAAAATTTGATAAATTTAAACCAGAAAAAAATTAATGCTAATCTAACTATAAAGAAGATAATAAATTTAAGGAAAAAAAAAAATATTGTCCTCACAAAATTATTTCAAATTCAAACCTTTTTATCACATTCAACATTTCAATATTTCACGTTATCGAATTCAACATTTTTGTGTTAAAGAAAAACTGATCATTTTTATGTTAAAGAAAAACTCATCATGTACGCTCGTACACATAAACACATCACTTGAATTGCATACACCTAAATCAAACTCATACACATAAACACATCACTTGAATTGCACACACCTAAATCAAACTCATACGAATAAACACATCACTTGAATTGCATACACCTAAATCAAACTCACCTTTGAAATTTGGAAAGGGCATCCAAACACTGATACTTGTAACTACATCCATCAATGGAGTCAACCTTGCAGATTTGGCATTCCTGACCAATTAATAATCAATCAACGACACATTCCTAACAAATTAGCAATCAATCAACGACAAGGATGAATAACAGATAGTGTTCATTAATACACCATCAAACCATAGGAATGGATACAAAGATATGTAAAATATCGTGATCAAATAACGTTTAAAAAGGTTTTCACAAGAATATCGTGCCCCTACATGCCCTTGGTCCATTGAATACCAATGGGCAACCGAGCAACAGGTAGTTTCATGAAAGCTTTGGTGACATTCATACATTACAGAAAACCGCATCAAGGTGCACAAATCTTCGTAAGTGTCAACCCATTTGTATCTACAGAGCACTTTTGCAAATGAGCATCTTAGAGTTTCCATAATAGATCCTTGTGGTCTAACTCCTCCGAATTTTGGCTCTCATTCCGTTTGATCACATGAAATTTTTTATTGGCCATGCTTAACATGGGCTCATTTCACTCTTCTCATAAATCATGGTCGCAATCTCAGGGCAACTTGGTTTCCCATGCCGATTCATTGCAGTGTAGTGGACCAAAATGCTTTCTCCTTTCCAGAAAAATGACAAATGTAGGTAATAGAATTTTCAATAGGTAATATAATTTGATCATGAATAAACGAAGGAATCAAAGCCCAAGATTTTTTAATTCCAAAAATATAGAACTAATTAGGACTAGCATTGAATATCCTCCGATTACTAGCAACTAAATAATAATATTTGTTCCCAAATACATCATCTTTTATGAAATTGAAATTCAACACACAAAAGAGGGACTTTACCGATCTCATTGAAATATTCACTGACAACAAATATAGATGGGATCCCTACAAAAAATCATCAAACTGAGTCTTTCTTTGACGGTACTGAAAACAAATGCTCTGTTAAGACAAAATCAACAAACTGAGTCTCTCTTTGACTGGCTGAAAAAAAAATGCTGTGTTAAGACAAATTGCTGCATGAATTCTTTGACCTAAAGGCCTAAGCTCATTGTATCCATGGGAACATTTGCACTTCAACCCATTTGGACAGGTTTCATTTTTCTGATGATGCATGGACGACTTGATTTTATAATTCTTTACCCTATCAAAAATGTTGGAAATTATTGCACTACCATAAACTGAAACAGTTTCTGACCAAAAAGAGGCAATTCTTGCTGAACCTTTCGAAGTATTTTCTTCTAAGTGAGCAAACTGACACTCAGTTCCCCACTCACACTTCTTGTTAGTCTGTTAAAAACGGAAAATAACAGATCTGTATGGAGGCAGTGTAACTATCTTAGTAACAGTGATCTCCTTCACATTTTATTCCCCACTCACACTTCTGGTTAGTCTGTTAAAAACGGAAAATAACAGATCTGTATGGAGGTAGTGTAACTATCTTAGTAACAGGGATCTCTTTCACATTTTAAGGATCTCCTTCACATTTTAAGTTGAATATGAAATATTTATATGATTGAAAACCCTAAAAAAAAAAGACTAATAGACTCACATTTTAAGTTGAATATGAAATATTTATATGCTTGAAAACCCTTAAAAAAAGACTAATAGACCCAATTAACTACTAGGGTTTTGTTGATAAAGAATTGATCCAAAAGCTCTGATAGAGTTCCCAATATTATAGCCCCTAGCCATGAACCAGTACCTAGAGAGACTTTACGCATATGAAGAATGCACTTATAAATAATGATGATTTTAATAACAAGGATGTCATCGGGAGTGGCATTGCTTAGTAGTCTACTAATTTTTTTATATTTCAATAAATGTTTCACGCTAGAACCCAAATTTAACCCACAAAATTTGATAAATTTAAGCTAGAAAAATGTTAATGTAGCTGTAGAGAAGATGATAAATAAATTTTAAGCTAGAAAAATGTTAATGTAGCTATAAAGAAGATGATAAATTTAAGCTAGAGAAATTTTACTGTCCTCACAAAGTCAGATCACATTCAACTTTTTTTATCAAATTCAGCATTTTAATATTCCACGTTATCGAATTCAACACTTTTCTGTTAAACAAAAACTCATCAAGCATTGTAAATGTGACACCATCTTATTCGAGATTCCCATAAAAGAATTTGTTGCTATCTACCGTTAAGTTAATTATTATTAATAGAAGATTTAGGCCATCCATTTAATTATTGAAAGAAGAGCGGACTGCAGGCCTTGCCAGAAAATTGTGAAATCAATCCTTAGCTTCAAGACTGGCAGCCTGTTAGCCATCCAATTCTATTTTAATTCCACCCTGATATTACAATTCTCTGTTAAATTACAGCTTCAAACTGTAATACATTGCACTTGCATCACAATTTTTTGTACACCATTGTCAATCAAATGACCTTTTTAGTGTGAGAGTAAAGAAATTTGGAAATTTAAGACTAATTTTTAAAATAAATCTAAGAGTGGTAGAAATATAAGTCCTTCATTTATTTATTTTAAAATTAACAATGTAGATGATAAGCATTGTGAATGGTTTTGATTGCTTTGATGGGTGAAATGGTGCAGAGTTTGGACTTAATACCTAAGAAGGATAGTCCAAGAACAACTGGCCTAAGCTCTTGTGGCATCACTGAAGATACTCTGCCACATGATTGCTCCATAAAACTCAAAGAGAGATGCTATAATTCAGAGTTTAACGCCTTTGAATCTCATGTTGATGCAAAACACTATTGGGAAGGTGTCACAATGCTCTAGATGGAATGGAGTCAGTCTCTTCCGAATTTTGGCTCTCATTCTATTTGATCACATGAAATTTCTGATTGACCATGCTTAACATGGGCTCATTTCATTCTTATCATAAATCAAGGTTACAATCTCAGGACAGTTTCCCACGACGATACATTGCAGTGGACCGGACCAAAATGCTTTGCCTTTACCAGAAAATGAAAAATGTAGGTAACAGAATTTTCAATTGGTAATAGAATTTGGTCATGAGTAAACAAGTAGAAGGAATCAAAGACCAAGATTTTTTAATTCCAAAAATATAGAATTAATTAGGAGTGGCATTGAGTATCCACCGAATTATAAGTAAAAAAAAATTCTCCAGTCTAAATTCTAAATCCAATAAGCTATACCTAAAAATAATTGGGTCGTATCGTCAAATTTATAATGGGTAAGTCTGCTAAATCCGGTTTAATTATATCATTTCAACAAAAATAATAATGCATTTGGCAATGTACAGTCTATAAATCCTAAAAAAACTCACCGATGATAATCCAAACAAAAATGGCAAAAAATAAAGCAACAGAAGCAATTTTTTTAGCGCTTCCTCCATTTATTCGGAACAAAGTGTTCCAAATTGTCAAATAAACTGTAAAACGAGATGGACATACAGTCTATCTGCACTGTCAACAATTTTCAACTCCCAAACATTTTTCAGAGTTTTTCAAGACAATAAAAGAAATAAATAACAACAAAATTATCGTTAAGTTAATTATAATTAGTAGAAGATTTAGGCCATCCATTTAATTATTGAAAGAAGAGTGGACTGCAGGCCTTGCCAGAAAATTGTGAAATCAATCCTTAGCTTCAAGACTGGCAGCCTGTTAGCCATCCAATTCTGTTTTAATTCCACTCTGATATTGCAATTCTTTGTTAAATTACAACTTCAAACAGATTTAGGCCATCCATTTAATTATTGAAAGAAGAGTGGACTGCAGGTCTTGCCAGAAAATTGTGAAATCCATCCTTAGCTTCAAGACTGGCAGCCTGTTAGCCATCCAATTCTGTTTTAATACCACCCTGATATTGCAATTCTTTGTTAAATTACAACTTCAAACTCTAATACATTGCACTTGCATCACAAGTATTTGTACACCATTGTCAATCAAATGCCCTTTTTAGTGTGAGGGTAAAGCAATTTGGAAATTTAAGACTAACTTTTTAAATAAACCTAAGAGTGGTAGAAATATAAGCCCTTCCTCTATTTATTTTAAAATTAACAGTCTTACATTGTGAACGGTTTTGTTGCCTTTGATGGGTGAAATGGTGTAGAGTTTGGACGTAATACCTCGGAAGGATAGTCCAAGAACAACTAGCCTGTGCTCTTGTGGCATCGCTGAAGATACCCTACCACATAATTGCTCCATAAAACTCAAAGAGAGCTGCTATAATTCAGATTTTAGTGCCTTTGAATCTTATGATGATGCAAAAGTATTGGGAACGTGTCACAATGCTCTAGATGGAATGGATAATGCATTTTGCAATATATAGTCTATAAATCCTAAAAAACTCACCAATGATAATCCAAACCAAAATGGCAAAAAAATAAAGCAACAGACAAGCATTTTTTTGAGCGCTCCCTCCATTGATTGGGAACATAGTGTTGAAAATCGTCAAATAAAATATAAAAACAGATGGACAGGCGGGCTACCTGCACTGTCAACAGTTTTCAACCCCCAAACAGTTTTCAGAGTTTTTTAGACAATAAAAGAAATAAATAAAAACACACTTGTGAAGACGATATATAGTCAGTGACTAGGTGTGGTATAGATCTAAGTACTTCGAAGAGCCCTGTCAGCTCTTATACTAAAACTATTTATGACATCCTGCACATTATAGATAAACCATGCATATTTTAATGAAATACTTATTACATAATATTTCTATTACAAGTGTTAAATACACAATCAAAAGCGAGGTCAGTGACCGCATATATCCCTCAGTTTAGCAGCTACAAAATAATATTTGTTCCCAAATACTACATCTCTTATCAAATTGAAATTCAACACACAAAAGAGGGACTTAAACGATCACTGTGAAATATTCATTGCCAGCAAAGTTACAAATTTGATCCCTACAAAAAATCAGCAAACTGAGTCTTTCTTTAACAGTGTTGAAAACAAATTCTCTGTTAGATAAAATCAACAAACTGAGTCTTCTTTGACAGTGCTGAAAACAAATGCTCTGTTAGAAAAATCAGCAAACTGAGTCTTTCTTTGACAGTGCTGAAAACAAATGCTCTGTTAGGACAAAGGGCTGAAAGCAAATGCTTTGTTAAGTTTGTTAGGACAAATTACTGCATGAACTCTCTGACCTCAAAGAAAGGTAGAAGTTACTATCTTTGAAAAGCGAACAACAATAATGCAGACGAATGAAAATATGGGGTTATTATAGCATCTCCAAATTACTGCATGAATTCTCTGACCTCAAAGAGAGGTATAAGCTACTATCGAGAGGTACAAGTTACTATCTTTGAAAAGCGAACAACAATAATGGAAACGACTGAAAAGATGGGGTTAAATTACAGCATCTCCATGGAAGACTCATTGATGATGCGGTCTCTGACACTGAAGGTTGGATACATGGAGAGGGAAGGAATGTCTCTCGGTTCTGCCACAAACGACCTGAAAATCAGGGATATAGCAATTGCCGCTCTCACTACGACTCTTCTGTTCAACGGTCTCCGACAGTTTCTATGTTTCCTTTTCCAGGGCATTGTCTTCCCCTCCTCTGGCCCCTTGATCATCGTTGCTCAAAATACAAGAATCTATGAAGTAATCCCTTCTTTCGGGGTAGGCAACGACCAAAACGTGAAAGAATGCACTGCAAGGAACATGGAAGTTCACCCATCGAAGAAAACCCCATAGACCAGTCAAGGTAACGACGCTATTGGGGTTTCGATGAAAGAATTCAAAGATAGCGGAGGAGGAATATGAGAGCACAACAAGTCCTGAACAATTATTTTCCCCAAGGACGCACACCAATCTCTGGTATTCTGCAAGCCCATCTCTGGTATACTGCTTTTTCCATAATGAACCATACTCAAGCTTGCACTCCCTCAATGTGGCCACCACCTTCTTCGTTGATAAACCTATCATTCGCCCCTAAGATTGCACTGCCTCAATGCGGCCACGACCTTTTTCGCCCATAAACCCTGACAGGTACTGTTTTTCTCATATGAAGGGAGCACGGTCTCGGCCTTCACCCATAAACCCTGTCATTCGCCCATAAACCCGGTCAGGGACAGTTTTTTTCATATAAACCCTGAGGGCAACGATAACAATATCTTTCCAGCGTCCTGTGAGAGTTAACAATTTCCTTTCCAACGCCCTGTCAGAGTTTGCAAGCTCTAGCAATAGAAGCAGCAAAACAAGACCGGATAAAAAGATATGACCTATCCTCGTAGGTTACCAATAACTGGTCGTTGTAACCACCTTCACCTGGGATGATCAAACAGCTTGACATTTTTTTAAACATTTTTTAATTCTCTGACCTATAATCTAAAGATACAGAGTGGTGGGCAGCAGGAAAATTCTCTTTTTATATTTTAATATATAATATTTTCATTTAAAGTAGAAATAATTTTTTTATTAATATATAACTTGAAATATAAAAAGTAATATGGGATTTTTTAAAAGCAGAAATAATTTTTTATTAATATATAACTTGAATTTATATAAAAGTAATAATGGGATTTTTATGCCTTACGCGTTTCCTTCTGGAAAGAACTCTCATGGCTGTTACGTTGGCACAATCTGCACCCTATAATTGATTGTTAGACCATTAAAACATTTTACATCGTTAGATCTGGACCGAACTGACTCCTTAGTTTATGCCTGGCCACTGGTAGGGAAAACGCCCATATAAACCTTCCCAAATCCCTTGGCGGTAATACATTTTCATCCCTAAATCCACTGGTGGCGATGCGGAGTTCCTTGTAAATGAATCTATGGGGCCAAAAAAACCTGCTCCCATTCTTCGATCTTTTCTCTGTATTTTGTTTTTTTGAGAAACACAACGGCAAACGCCAGTGAGAAGAAAACCAAATCTGCCACTGTAATGCCTGGTATGAGCCCTACGCGTGGATTCCTTTTAGCAAATGATGGTAAACTTGAGATATTGGCTTTCTTTACCTTTCCCACATTTGCAATAATATCTGCTCTAAGTATTTTACTGGATTTTGGTACACCCATTCTGTACATTTAGATAGGATTGTTTTGCACTGGGGATTCAAGTTAGGTTTGTGGATCATCCTATTTTTGTTACAGATCATGGCTGCTGCTGTTGGAATGTTTATGGGTGCTCAGGGGACTTCGTTCTTGAGAAACGAAGAGAAGAGAAATTCGGTAGCCAGGAGGAATGTAGCAGTGATGGCCTCTGTTGGTCTGATGGAGGTGTTTTCTTGATTTGGGCAGGCGATGTGCTATCTGGAACATCATCAAATGGCATGCATCATGCTGGTATGGGTTATTCCTTAGGAGTTGTGATGTTCAAATCTTGAAGCCTATATTGATGTGTTCATTTCCATGAATTTGCAGATTCTTTGAAATTCACTTCTGCATTATCAGTTGCACTTGCTGTTGTATTTGTTGTGATTACGGCTGGTATTGCGATGTTGTTCAGTGGCACCGTCAAAGCACCAAGATTGTTACCAGATATTGTGGATTTTACTTCGTTCTTGAAGCTTTTCACTATGGTACCATTTATTGTGACTGCTTACATCTATCATTACAATGGTATGGATTATTTTCCTCCATCTCTGGTCCTGCAGTGTAGTATCTTAGAGTTCATTAGTTGAATTTGCATTTAAAATTATGTTATAATGAATTGTGATGCCTTTGTGCCATGCAGTTCATTCCATATACAACGAACTTGAGGACCCTTCAGAAATGCAGCCCATTGTTCACACATCATTGGTATTGTGCTCAATTGTATACATAAGTACAAGCTTTTTTGGCTTTCTTCTATTTGGAGAGCAAACCATGGATGATGTCCTCGCCAATTTTGACACCAACATGGGAGTCCCCTACTGTGTTGTGCTGAATGACATTGTTCGTGTGACGTATGTTGTACATCTGATGCTGGTCTCTCCTCTCATTTTTTTTGCCCCGAGACTTAATCTTGATGGGCTTGGGTTTCCAGCAAAAAGCATCTTGTTTTGGATAATAAGAGGTTCATTTTGATCACTGTTGGGTTAATTGGAATCGTTTTCCTTGGGGCATCATTCATACCAAGTATCTGGGATGCATTTCAATTCACACGGGCCACAACAACAGTTCGTATTGGGTTTATCTTCCCAGCTTCCATTGCTCTCAGGTAGAAAAAAAGTTGTTTTTCATTTCTGGTTTCGTCTTAGGGCAAAAAAAATGAGAGGAAAGACCGCCATCAGAGGTACAACATAGGTCACACGAACAATGTCATTCAGCACAACACTATAGGGAACTCCCAAGTTGGTGTCAAAATTGGCCAGGACATCATCCATGGTCTGGTCTCCAAATAGAAGAAAGCCAAAAAAGCTTGTACTTGTGTATACAATTGAGCACAATGCCAATGACGTGCGAACAATGCGCTGCATTTTTGAAGGGTCCTCAAGTTCATTGTATATGGAATGAACTGCATGGCGCAAAGACAACACAATTCATTATAACATAATTTTAAATGCAAATTCAACTAATGAACTCTAAGATACTACACTGCAGGGCCAGAGATGTGTTGCAAAACAGAGAAGCAAAGACAGATATACGCCAAGATATTGAACAAGTGAATCTTTATTGAATGGATGAATTACTCTGCACTACACATCGATTTATGTGTTATTATATTAATATCCTAACTGTTACATAACTAAAGAACCGCCTATTTGTTACATAACTAAATAACTAATCTTGTTGAACCGCCTAACTATTACATAACTAATCTTGTTGTCAAAAACTAACAAACTCCACCTTGACAACAATTTCCTAATTTCTTGCCCATGCCCATTCATCATCTTTTCTGCAAGCCAAGAGAAGCTAAGCACCACTGCAACTTCTCTACTGTTACTGGCTTTGTGAATATGTTTGCACAATTCTCCCGTGTATGGACCTTTTTAAGAGCTACTTTTCTGCCATCGATCACATGTCTCAGAAAATGATACCTTACATCAATGTGCTTGGTTCTGCTGTGATAGGCAGGATTTGTAGCCAAGTGAATAGCACTTTGACTGTCACAAAGTACATCCACTTTCTCTTGCTTTCTCCCAATTTCATCTAGCAAACCCTTTAACCAGATTGCTTCTTTACTAGCATCTGAGGCAGCTATATATTCGGCTTCAGTAGTGAACAACGCAACTGTTTCTTGAAGCTTTGACATCCAACTAATCGCTCCACCTGCAAGAGTAAAGACATAACCTGTA